>PTEX01000087.1:2927374-2977100 GCA_003342815.1 Eudromia elegans | reverse complement strand
AAGCTACCATCCACCTCATGCATTGACAGAAGTAGGATGACAAGTAGCATTTGACTAGAAAGGCAGTACTGTAATGCCTGCCTGGTGAAATTCCAAGGGAAAGGGAAGGGAAGGGAAGGGAAGGGAAGGGAAGGAAAAAGAAAAGACGTAATGTGCTTGCACCTTACTCCAGTAGATCCAGGAAAGCTGTATTTTGGAAACTGACCCCTTTCTCCTTTAAGGTGAAGCTCTGATTTTGTTCCTGGCCTAACTGTGAGAACAAACCTGTTACAGATTCTTGAGCACCACTGATAAATGGTAAGACAGCAATTAAACAAGACAGACATGAGATGATTTAATAACTGTAAAAGCTGAGAAATTTTTTAATACACAGAGGGGAGCAACAAATCAGCTCCAAGGCCCTTAATCAGACAGGTGCTTCCACATTTTAAACAATGCAAGAATCAAGCTGCAGATCTCCAGGACACTTTGTCTTGCGTTAAATTGATTACTAAAGATGTGGAAGCAATTGTATTAAACCAAAACCTTTGGACATGGGTCATGGGTCTGACTGCCCCAGCCAAATGGTTATTTCATAATTGTCCACTGAGGGATTTCTTGCAGTTTTACTGTAGCATCTGATTCTAGACATTGTCCAATGCAGAATACAGGCTTAGATGGAGGCAATAGTCTTGTCAGACATGGGTATTTCTCTGTGCTAATTGAAATTATCATTTAATTAAAAGTAATTTCATCTTTTACGTATGTCTGCACCCAACCTTTGATCAGCTTTTCTGAGAAAAATCAGTATAACCCAGTAGCTAAGACAAGTTTTAAAGGCAGAATTAACTGTAGCATATTGGATAACTAAGCAACTCATCATCATGAGTACTTCCAATAACCTATGGAGATATCAGAATATTTCATTTGCCAGGAGGTATAACTCCTCCTCTAATATAAGTGAATTTGCAAGACAGAAAAGAAATTCTTGGCCTAGATGAATGCAAAAGAGTTTCATCACTTACTTCAGTATGTCTTGATTTACCAAGGAAAAGCAAACAATTCACTCAAGACCTTGCAGTGAGTCTCTGGCAGAGGCACAGTGAACACTTACCCACAGTCCCTGTGCAGTGCCTGAATGACAAGGATGTATTTCCTAATGCAGCAGTTAGCTGGGTTGGGGGCTCTGGATTTTCTCTTCTTACCCCAGGTCAGCAAAATGCAGAAAGGTAGGTGTATCTTTCAAGGGCTCGATGTACTTAATTAGTGAATGTTTGTAAAGCCCCTCAAAACCTTGAAGGAAAGGCACTAGAGAAGCATAGAGGATTACCATTTCCCACGTGCATTGTAAATGAACACAAATGCTTTTGTGGAAGCTGACATTTTCACATACATACTGAATTGCTTCAAAAATCCAAGCTTCTTTGTATTAAATATTTATCAGGGATTTTTTTTCCCTAGGAATTCAGTACACACACGGAAATGTCAGCTTCCACAAAAGCAATTCTATTCAACTTTGACAGATGTTTATCATATTGCAAGAGACATTGGAAAGGGTCAAAGTCTGAAGAAAAAAACGTTCCTCTGAAGAAAATCCAGTGTTTCTCTATTCTAATAAAAAAGAAGTTCATTTGCTTAGTCAGGTTCACAAGTTTGACCACAAGTCGTACTGAGAGGATTGTGTAGGAAATCACACTTCAGATCTAAATTTAACAATAACTTACACCCTATGGAAATGAGGATGATTTGCTTACTTTTGAAATTTTAATCCTATTTTTGGTTGATTGTTTTATAACGTAATAGAAAAAGGCAGGTAGTTTGGCCTTGTGGGTGTACATATGTGATCTCAATACTATTCTCTGTATCGAGGGATACTGTTATGGGCAGTCACTCGTTCTTTTTTTCACAAAATAAATTCTCATGGTAGTCACTTTAGGTTATCATATTTAGGAAGTGACACCTCATTTGAATATTTCACTTAAATTTAAATCTGATGAAGATTTAAGAAGAGAAAGAAGGGATGAGGGGTCTTGGGAGCACCTGTGTGATTTATTTCCACTTTTAGTACTTTTAGCGTGGTTCTTGGGATCTGTGATAAAGGTTTTCTTTTTTTATATATTACTATTATTATATCTAAATCTCTGGTTACATGAAATGAATTCTTAAGATCAATCACAAAATGTCTACACTATTTGCATCCATATTAAGCTACCACAAAAATAATTAATTTGCACATTATAATTCACTGCAAATCTTTACCTTCAGCTCCATGTTCTAACCAGTTGCCATTCTTAAAGAGCACAAGCTCCAAAGATGTTTCAAACATTTACACTGATAAATCTGAGAAATTCTTTCTGTTTAGGGAGCAGTTTATTTTAAGTTGTCTTTGACTTCGTTATATGTTGTGATGATTTCAATTTGGAGACAAATCAAGATTGCTGGCCAGCTCTCTTTTTCTAACTAACAGCAGCAGAAGAATCCCAAAACCAAAAAACTAGAATATTATGCAAGGGAGAAGAATTATGTTTTTGAATCCTAGTCGATAGGACTCTCTAACAGGATGCAGAAAACACAGGTTCAAATCCCTTATCTGAGTAAAGATTCAAATCTCCATCTCCCAAGGAGGTTCCCAGATGACTTATTTTGAAAAGGGAATTGGTGTGTTCAGACTTTCCTGGCAACACAGCGATGTTTGCATCAAATGCAAAAGATATACAAGGAGTAGAAACTTCTCTGACTAAAACACTGAGATACCTGCAGAAGTCATGATGTCTGATTAGCCGTGAATTTAAGATATTTTATATGAAGGTGAATCAGCATAAGCAGAGAGATGGCAAGCATCCAGTCCAGGAAATTAAAAATCCCAATCGGGAGTCTATCTTTGAAAAAGGCCTCCAAACCCTCAGCTCAGCCCAAAACTCTTTTTTTTTCCCAAAAGCACTGCTGTGTTTTCATTTTTTATAGATGACCAACTTAAACTATGATATGCTAAGAGTTTTTTAGTTAATCAAAAGGTAGCAAAAAGATAATCTCTACAATAAAAAGTGAATAATACTGAAGAGTAATTAAGAAACATTAGATTTAAGAAAGTACCTTGACTCTAAAGACAGAAATCAAATCTAGGTCTCCCAAAATCCCACGTCCTTAACCCTCATTTATTCTACCTACACTTAAAAAATTGAAAAAAAAAAAATCTCTACTTAACTCTTGGTCCTCCCCTTAGGCCTTACTCAATTTCTCAGTGAGGCTATTTTCTCACTGTGGATCTGGGGCTGGCTGAGAGAAGAACTGGCTGCAATGGGCTTAGCAGAGAGAGGGGATGAACTGAAACATTTGTGGAACCACAGGAAGAAACCGAAACACAAATAGCTTGATGTGGTCAGGAAAATCATTGCTGAGAATTCTGACAAGCTGCTCTGTAATAAAAAGCATACACAAATTTATTTTTAGAACTGAAGAAATCACGTTCTGATAACCTTTGTTAACCTAGAATTTCTGGAAAACCCACTTTCGGAAATGGTGAGACCAGAGTTAGCTCTGTTATGGTGCTTACCCTGGATGCCTTAACTTGTGTGTGTGTGGGCAGAGGTAACTTGGCCTACACCATCAAGAAAATGTGTGATGCTTCAGAAAGGATATGTTGTACAGAAGAGGAAGAAGAAAGCGGGTGCCAAGGAACAAATTTTCATGTTCTGACAGCTCCTAATGTGAAAATGGCTCAGCATGATGGGTAAAGGATGGGGAGAAGCATGAAAGAGACTTCAATCCTTGCTCATATGCTTGAGGTTTCTTTAAGCAAATTGGAATAAAACTCCTAGGAGGTCACATCATGAGGACAGGAGCTATAATAATTCTTTACACAAATTTATAGAATTTTCCATTGAATTTTTAACTGCTAGATTCACTAAGGATAAAACTCTGAGATCCTTAATCCACGCCAATTACTAAACCATCAAAAAGATCTATAATCTATTTCAGGACTGAGTAAAGAATAAGTAAGGATTGTTATTCTACTAAGTGCATGTAAAAGGGTTAGGATTTGATAGATATACTGTAACCCTGTTACATCCTTTCCTCTCATCAAAACACTTCAGCACTCATCATGGACCTTTTCATGCTAAAATAATAACAATAAACATGAAAGACAATCAGCTATGGTGGCATTTTTCACCACCCATCAGTTAGGGAGCCTGAAACAGGAAGCACCAGTTTCCAAATTGAAAATGTTTGAATGGGCTGTCAAAAAGCCTCTCAGTAAATGTGTTCCATCCAACAGAAACAAACCCTGTGCAAACAAATCAAGTGGTGCAGAAATCCTTTGCACAAGATGATAGGCGAGGCCTCCATGCTGACACTGTATGCGAGCCAAGTTTTCATGTACTTTGATGGCTGACCTCCAACTCCTGACATATTCATTATATTCCAGCATGTTGGGCGCAGATTGCATTGAAGTGATGACAGCTACAAGACAGCCAACGAGGAATATGGGCATTCTGGCAACAGGTGGCCTTTCACTTGTACTGAGAAAGTTAATCTAGTTTATCATCAAAGTATATTATGTTCAAGGAGTGTCATGTTTTGAGAATTCTGGTGACAGATCAAACAGAGGGAGCATTCTTCCATAGACGGTGACATTTTTTGCAGACCAAACCTTTCAAATGGCTCCATTGTTTATGCTTGATTTAGGTCAGCTAAAAAGTTATTCCATTGTCTTGGGGCATATGCCACCGGCTCCAAATTGCAGTTAGTGTCCTGTGTCAGATGCTGATGGAGGAGGGCACGCGGCAAAGCGCACAGCCCTGGGACTGCCAGCGGCCACATGCTCGGGAGTACTTGATTACCTTGCAAAAGGTGATTTTAGAAAGACGATACTCCTCAAGGAAAAGTAACAGATAGAAATACCTCTAGGAATGTGCATGTCTTTGGCTCTGACAACCACATTAGCTGCAAATCCAGTCCTGAAAAATCTTACCCCCTGCCCCCTGTGCTTATCTATTTCAACAGACTGAGGAAAATGATGTGTAAAATTGAAATCGTGTCAAATTCTTATAATTCGAGTGGCTGTGAGCTCTTGGTTTAATTTCATTTCTGCTTTTGGAGGTAGAGCAGAGAAATAGTGCACCCTCCTTACAGCAAAGCATTAATTTTAGATGTGTGCCTATAGCTGCAGAATTGACTCCAATTTTTCCTGTTGAAGCTGTTTAGAGGCAGCTAAGTGTTTTTAACTAAACTAACTTTTTAAACAAAATAAATCTGTTTTCTATGGAAATTTAAAAAAAAAAAAAAAGAGGCTTATCAGGATATAATAAGGGTCAGAAAAGCCTCCTACTCCAAAATATTTAAGTTGGAAATGGGAGCTTGGAAGTCTTTGTACTGCCTCCTAAATTTTGCAATTTAATAGAGCTGCATCTTTCCTATATTTACCACTTTCTGGGATAGAAAATTACCAGAGGCTGTTGAAAGAGAAATTATAGCTGACATGAGCAGGGAATGAGCCACAAACAGAAAGGGCAGATTAGCACAGTCCAAGTTACTGCTCCCTTAGGGCACCACGGCAACTTTTCCAAATCAAATTTTCTTTTTTTTTTTATTTGAAATGTGTATTTTATGAATTTCTGTCTAAAATATCAACAATGGGAATTGTTGGCAAGTGGCTTAGCTTAACCAGTATTTTTCAAAGAGTGAGAATAATCATCTTTTTCCAATATTTGTTGGTAGGAGTATATCAAAACTTAAACTTTAGCTGAAGAGGATCCATATGCAGTTCAGCAGAAGAGTGGCATTCTCAGATATATGTGTATATAACAAAGAAATTTTTTTTTTTTGTAAAGGTGAATGTTAATGAGGAATCTCATAAGGATGTTTGGCTTTTGCATCCATTGGGCAGAATATCTGAAGGACTCAAAGTGTGTCTCTACTGAATCTCAGTGCTGAAGAGTATGGTCCAGACAAAATCCCTGCTGACTGCATCGGGGTTTCCATCGTGGAATTGTTTTGGAGCACATGAAACAAACTCAGTTTGGGTAAAACTGCATTAGCAAATGTGTTCCAGAAGAGCACCTGTTAGCAAACCATGCCTTTTGCTTTTGGGGCCGTGCCACAGCTAATCAGGAGTATTGGTTTCTATGAGTCTGTTCCTGCTATGCCACTTCATTCCCAGCCTAGACATAGCTTTAAAAAACTGTAATAGAGTGTAAACTATAGAAAGCTTTACAGCCACTTTCTAGTGTTCCAAGCAAATAATTTACTACATTGTTTTTTAAACTAAAGGATATGAATGAACTAATTTCTGAGGTAACAGGGTCTTCGATACCTTCCAGAAACCTCTAGAGATTGTGGTATAAGCATATAACCAATCTGACATGAATAGTAAGAAATCTGAATTATCTTCTAGTATGGCTTCATATATCTTTGTTAACAAAGTAGAATATTTCAAGATGAGAGCTGAGAAATTATTGGGGTCTGATAAATGAGGAGAGCACTTCCAGACTAGAAAACATAAAAAGTCACATTGTCTTGAAACCTAAAACCATATGGGAAAAAATATCAAAGAAAATAAATTAGATAAGTTCTTAGAATGAAACAGATGAAACGGAGTTCAAAACTTCATCTAATAAGAAAGGCAAATGAAAAAATAGCAAGGATTCAGCTTTTTAAAGAGCAGTACACCCAGAGCACCACCTCTCCCTGTCACGATGACCATCAACATCCATCAGATGACAGCCCTGAATATCTTTGCTGCTGTACACCCTTCCTCACACGTGTACAGCTGGGTCCTGGTTCATTGGTTGCTGCCCCCAACCTGTCTTGTGGATTTATACCTTCTGATTATGATAATCTTAAAAATGTTGTGCAGCTAATTAAGATATATCTCCATCTCAGTCTTTGTGTGACTGAGAGCAGAATCATGCCCACAGGCTCTAGGTTCTTTCATATTAAGACAAGACATTTTTCCATAATTTCTGACCAGAGATGTCTGATTTTTCCTCCTGTTTTCTGCCTATTGCCTGTGTTGGCCTGAACTCCTTAAAAATGATTTTGCAAATGATTTTTAATTAAAAAAGATGCTATATGCTTCCTTATGTTGCTCTTTTATCTTTCTCTAGTGATCCTAAGTGTCAGAGATAGAATCTTTTGGAATTTAATTTAATTTTGTTACATAATTCTTCCCAATTTTTTCCTTAATCCCTCTAGCCAGACACTGAATAGCTATGACTGGAAATAACATTACATTAGATTAATCAGATAACTTTCTAAGTCTCTTGGTATCAAAGAACACAAGGTAGAAGCACCTTATGCAGTGTTGACCAAGCTAGAAGTCAAATAAAAGTAGTTTGAAATTATATTTTTAACTGTTTCTTAGAAAGAGCCTCTGTCTTCTCTGCTCTCATGATGTTGTGACCAACCTCCGAAAGCACGTCTGTGTGAACAGGGATTTGTCATAGCCTCCCCTACTCTCCAAAGAGTGAGAAACTCTACATAAGCAGAGCAATATGAATTATGAAAAAATATCAATCTATATTTATGTTACATCCTCACACTCCAATACTGCCTGTCATGAATTGACCTGTGGAAGATATTCTCTCTATAGAACCGCATTTGAGATATTTACCCTGCTGTGACATCCATAAAGCTTATATTGCAGCCTTCTCTTGCCCCTAGCATACCTCAAGTGGTTAAGACGCAAGAGAGACTAACAGATCACACACGACATGACATAACTAAAATGCATCACAAAATATCATCTCATACAGAATAAACATACAGGGAAAAAAAAGAAGACTAATTACCTTTTGCCTTAAAATCCACATCCTTCATACAGTAAATGTCCTGTTTGTAAAGCAGTAATGCAGGTATCTGAATGCATGCTAATGAGTCAAATATCTGTTGCAATTTCATGGCATGAGCCTTCCAGTAGCTCTTTGACATTGCCGCTAATTTTTCTTATTAAGAAAAATTACTTCTACATTCCATCATGCCATTTTCTAGAGGTATGCACTAAGGAACTAGTGTACAGTAACTCAAATTAGATACAGTGTGTCTCTGCTTAATTTACTTCATGCTGTTAATTACCCATCTAGAGAGATTTTAATGATGCCACATTTAATAATCCAGATCTGTCTATGTATAAGCAGACACTTTTAAACAGAGTGGAACTGATTTTGTTTTGGTACATGACTGACAACAATAACCTGGGAATTTCATGTAGCAGGATATTGAATAAGCTCGTTTTTATTAGTCTTCTCACCAATAATTGATAATGCAGAAGGCTTTCCTGAGAGGCACTTTCAGAGGAGATGAAATTCACTGAATCCATAGATCCCGTTGGTCTTGAACAAACTGAAACTGGTGTTTGAACCACATGTCTACTCAGCACAGCTCTTGCCTCTTTGTATATATCAGGGCTTCAATGGAGCCTTTCGTTTCCCCTTTGCTATAAAATATTTTTTTTTCCATTGATCAGTCAAAATAAAAGGTAACTGCAGGTAAAGGAGCACTGGCAAGAAGCAAAGGGTCTGGTGTGATAGTACTGTCTTGCTAACGCCCTGAAACTGAAAGAGAAGAGATGTCAACATTTTCAAATCTTGTCTCAATATGTTGTTTAAATTAGCATCCTATTCTAAGTAGATTATTTCCATGTCTAAACAGTCATTTTGGTATTTGCTGTATTAGGACTAAGGATATTATCCATTTACAGGTTGATTCACCAACTCACAATGCTGATTTCATTAATCTTTGAGATCTTTTGCTTATACCTGCTCTTCTGCAGCCAGCCCTGTGAGTGCAGTAAGGATGTTCCCCTCAGTCTCACAACCTGCATTCCAGAACCTCCCCAGCCACAACCTGCATCCCAGAGCACTGCAGATCAAAGACACTTGCTGAAGTAATAATTCCTCATGCTTTCTGTCATACTACAAGAGTTCAATCAATAGGAATATTTTTAAGAGATCAGATAGTTCATTTATAAATTCAGATAACCTATACTGGTGTATATGTAGGTGTGCCTTTATGGACTTAATCTCCTGAAGGCAGGGAACTTGCTGAGTTTCTTTACAGTATTTTTCATCAATCAAGAAGATGAAGACTATGCAGAGCAGCATTTTAAACACTGTATCAGGAAGTGTGCTCAACTTTTTATTTAAATGCAAATAAGCAAGCAGTAGGGAGGCTTGCAATTGATTTTACAAATTTTGCAAATAACTCTTACAGTATTAATCTGAACAGGTTCTTTCTTACCATGCCCTATACATTAGAGGTCTATTTAATGTTCTGAATCTCACAGGGATTTCAAATAAATTGATCAGAGAAAAAAGGAGTTAAGAATTTAAGTGATTTGTGTGTACAAGGAAGGGGTTACACATGGAATCATGGTTCTCTTTATATGGAAGACTGGCATTGGAAACACCTTTAGGCATAAATTTTCACTTTTACAAAACAAGATGAATTCTACATTAGGACTTATCTTCAAATTCTTATTATTCATAACAAACTAATTACAGAAAATAAATTTCAAAATAATTAAAAAAATTACAGAGCTCTATTGCATATATTTTATATATTATAACTTACTAGATCTAGTATTTTCTTTATTTATATATTATCATAGACTGAGGGATTCCTTAGTATCTTGACCAGAATTAATAAGTGAAAAATTGTTGCTCTTTCGTTATTTAAAAATGTTCAAAAGCTTTGATTTTACACTTTCAAGGTGACAGTTTGGTTTACACCAATTTGAAGATATTTAATTTTCCCTTTTACATGCGTTGGAACATATCCCTTTTAGTTCCTTTATGATGATTTCCTTTTGGTCTCCTGAGTACATGAAATAGAATTTTTATTCACATACTTCCTCCTTTGAAAGAATTTGCTTTGACTTCATGTTTCTTATCTATGAATTCTCTGTTACTCATTCCCAATAAATTAGGCTCAGCATCACATTTAATAATAGTCCATTGTGTTGTTCTTGACCTTACCCAGTGAAGTGTACTAGTCCTCCCATCCTTCATAACCACAAATGAAATTTAACTAGTCAATGAGTGAGGTGCTGTTCTGTCCTGTTAAAACCTTTTATAAGGTTTTAATTCAGTGATTACTACTTGTGGGGTCCCTTTCAATGGTGCATTCACACAGGCTACTCATTTAGTTGCCCACTTGTTTTTGAGTAATAAAGAAGAATTTGCTGTGGATTGCACCATTCATAGTCAAGTAGCCCTCTAACTCTCTGCAGGTCAGTACAAGCTCATTTTCTCTCATCAATGTTTAGATGACCTATCTTTAAAAAAAAAAATCACTCTGTTGGAAATTGAATGACAATTTCCATACTAGAAAAAGATTTAGAATAGGACCTAGATCTTTTAGAATAATTTTCTTCAATTATAGTGATCCTAACAAAAGCTCTTAGAAAGAACAAAACTATCCAAATGCTCCCAGGTTTACTTTCTAATTCCCAAATCTTCAGAAGTGCGGCTGTAAAAGGTGCGGTGCTCACTTTCAATTTCTATTTCTCTTAACAAAATAAGTGATGTCAGATTACATTCTTAGGTCATTCTGTGCTTGGTGTTACAATTTCTTTTACTCTTTTTTTGTTTTTAAGGTGAGATTCAGGATATTACATAGGTCTAAAGACAGATAAAAGATTCATGTTTTATTGACAAGAAAAAATTTTACATATAACATTACTGATATAGCCATCACATTCAATCAAACAAACAAAACTTTTGCATTATTATTCCAACTGAGAAGGCCATTCCAGGAACTCATTTATCTGATGAATATGAACTTGAAGGAATCAGTAACGGACTTCTGTTTGTTATATTTTCTTAATTATATCTTATACACAAGGGAAAATATCTTGAAGCTGGGGCAAAAATTCCTTTGTATTTAATATTTGCACAATTTAACTTGAAAGGACCACCTGAAACAGAACAAGTGCAAATTGTTGTAATGGTTTATTTTATAGTCAGACTTTCCTCAAACAACGGGAAAGGTTTTCACTATGTTTCTGAGATTGTCACATTTTTAATCATTTATATTTCAGCATCCAAAGGACTTGACTAGATTGAGATATGATTGTCCTAGACATTGTACAAAGATATGTTAAATGAAAGTCCATGCCACAAAGAACTTAGCCTTGTACCTCACAGTCATAAAAGAGCCTGCAGCATTGAATATTCTGAGTTTTGTACAACCTTCTGCTAAAGATATCTGATAATATGTAGAATATAGACCCAGGAGAGTGGAGATGTCTGCCTTGTCAAGCTCACAAGAATTAATTTATTCTGATAAATGCAAAAATATTAGCTTTTAAAGTCTTCAAGGCTATATCACTATCTGGGCATTTGCCTTTGATCCAATATAAATGAAGATACCTGTTCTAAAGAACTGCATAATTTAATTATTTATTCATCCCTTATTCTTCACATTTCTCCGTAAAGAGCTATTAAAAAAATATGGGATTTCTTTAAAATTTACATGAAATATGATGGGCTTTTTTTTTTTTTTTTTTTGAATGAGTGCTTGCTTATTCTGAATACAGTCAAATTTTGCTCCCAGTCCTTAGAACATCCAAAGGGCTGTTCCAATACCACAATTCTGTCTACTCAAGCAGCAACTGATCGTGTACTCTGAATGACAGGAGATGCTTGACACCTTGCAGTGTGTGGCTTCTTGGGAACACTTCAAAAAGGTATCTGAATTGAGCTAATTTCTTCAGGGCTTGGAACGTTAGAAGGTAGAGAAAAGGTAATCAATTTCTGCTCTGTGATTGGAGGAAACAGACCTCTTCTGCCTTTCCCCACAGACCCCACCACACTGTGCTGCACTTCGAGGAGCTTTGCATTTTCTAAAATGCTAGGGAACAGTACTGCTGAGCAAAGTTTGGCCTTTGCCTCTGCAACACTCCTCAAGGCAGAAAGGAGGGCCAGAGTCTTTGACCAAGAGGCATCAAATAAAAATCTTCCTATGCAAGGATTTCTCTCTTTGGCACTTATAGCCTGATTTTTGCCAGTTTTATACTGCTTTTTCAGGACAAATATGCTTCCATATACAGATAATTGCATTATCAGACTGTGAAAAGTTCATATTTCTGTAACAGGTGTTCCTCTGGAACAGGAGCAGGAAGCAAATACATATGGCTTGCCATCATATTCTATAAAAATCTTTAAGCAGAATAATAAAAATGGCCCTAGAATGCAAAACAATCAGGAAAATTATTGGATTTCTGGCGTATTACAAGCTTCTCAAATGTTTCACTTAAAAGGACAGATAAGCTGACCTATGATTTCATGCTATGATATCATACAAATCTAACACCTTTCCTAGAGCTGCATGGGCAAGCATATGAAACTCAGGACTCACAGATTTGACATTCAATGTACAAGGTGGGAAAGCAATTTGATTTCTCCACAAATCAAAGGAAATATTCACACCAATGCTCGGGCCATGAAGCTTCTGAGTTATGCTCAGTCAAATTCAATGCCCACTACTTCTTTCTTGTCAACCCCATGCACAGTTTTGATTCACCATTGTTGTCAAGAAGAAGGTGTTATTCACACATATTTCCTTTCCGGTCAGCTGAATAAAATTGAATTTAAAACATGCGTTGCAGATAGACACATATATCTTATTTATAGCAATAATGCAGGGTGAGACCACCTATCTTCACAAAATAATACAAAAAAACCTCTAGCAGCTAAAGTTAAATCAATCACTGGGCCTGGGAATGTAAGGAAGATCCTTCTCCATTCTCTTATTGGCTTCAACCCTAAGAAGCAGGAGTAGTCTCTATCTCATTTCTTTTCAGACAACCCTTTGGAAATCTTGACAAGACTTTCCTGAATGGAAGGCTCCACTCCACACTACTTTCCTAACCCTTGACAGATGGCACCCAGTTTTCAGCATGACCTGCCCATGGAAAACAGCTTTGGTGAGTGGGATTCCAGAAGTGGTGAAGAGGAATTAGTAATAGAGGAACCCAAGGCAATATTGGAACCCAATATAATATAGAAAGCCAAGCCATATCACATCTATCTCACACCTTCCAGGTCTCTCTGCACATGGAAGCTGCAGACACCAAACATCCTATGGGCCAAGCATTGACTAGTCTGTAAATAAGGCAGCTTCTTATGCCTGGTGTGAGTGTAAATGATTTTTTCATCATGAATAAAATCTCAGTGTTAGTTTTGAGCCAAAACATTTCATAAACTTAAATGAGCAGTGATTTCAGGAAGGCAGATCCAAAAGCTGTATTTGTATTGAGGTAACAAATTAAGCTAAATGAAATATGAGAATCTTTTTCAGTGATTAACTTTTTTTTTTTCCCCCTCCCTATATAGGATATAGAAATAGAGATGTTCATTGCTTCTTATTTATTTATGTTTTAATAGTTTGGTAAAAGCAGCAAAGCTATCTACCACTTCATAGATAACAAAGACATCCATTAACTTACTTTTCAGAGGAAAATAATCAACATATTCCAAGTATATATGCAAACTCAGATTGATTCTTCAGTGTTAGAACAAGACTCTCACATCTCATATGATGCATGAGGTGATTTTGCCATTTAAAGAGATTTGTGCGTATTTGCCCATTAAAACAAATGCAGTGGATGTCTAATACAGAGTTTTAAATGGCATTTTGCACAGTCCACAAAAAAAATAGGAATTTTTATTTATTTAGAAAGAATATTCTGCCCACTAACCTGACTTTCAGTAATTCTGCAAAGGTTACCTACAATGCAATGGAAATGTGAATCTGACATTATCGTGTGCTCACACATAATTTTTATCATTTATAAAATGCTAGTACATATTAGTTTATCACATAGCTTTTGAAAGAACCTAGGTATGAGTTGTTTAGTTATCTAACAGATCAGTGGGGAAAGAGAAAGGGAGAAGAGATTATTCATAGTTGATAGTTTTATTTCTTTTCCATTGCAGTTGCAGAGGAACAGAAGTCCAGCCAGAAAACTCTTTTGAACAGACGAGTGAACAATGACTCATGGACCATAACTTGAGTTTCTACAACAACTTTGATGTCACTTTGACCTAAAAAAAGACATAATTTTGAAAAGTCATTCTTTCTTTGTTGTTAAAGAATCATGAATCTTATCCTCTGGATTACAAAACATTCATGTTTCATGCCATTGTGTGGTTTTTAAGTGTTTGGTTTAGAAAGAAAGTCTCCAGTATAGTTTAAAAAATGAAATGTTTTCAAGATTTTTGGAAACTGGCTTTTGTGCTCAGGAGAAAAAATGAGATTGGACTCCTGGGTTAAAAAAATAAAAGTTTTATTGGAACAATTAACATACTCGTTTGTGTATGAAGCACACAATCTTAAAAATAATCACAACTCATTTTGAAAGGGCAGGAACAAATATACCACACTCAGTAAACACATTTCCATCTGTAAAATGGCAAATTGCAACTTCTGAGTTTTACATTTTAGCATTTTGAATAACAGATATTTGCAGACACTTCTAGTTACTTACGGATCTGCAAGGCTTTTGAAACTGAAGCATATTCAGAATGAATAAAAATTCTTGATTAATTGTAAGACATCTAAAGCTGACTCCGCTCTTTAAAATAGGTGGCCTCACTCCTTCCAGAGAACAACAACCACCTCTGTGCAGCATGAAATCTGTTTGCTCAGTAATGACCTTTCCTATATGAATAGACAATCTAGTGATTTCACTAAGTCAACAAGCAGTTGAAATAAAAAAGTCAGTGAGGATCAAAGTTGTTTTGAAATCTATAAGACATAAGCTGAAAAAAAGATTGTCCATTGTCCATATAGCAAGTTTTAAAGAAAAGACCAAGAGTTCCTCAGTTGAAGTAGTTAGGATTTGTTATTATCAGAGATGTATCCATTTTAAGTAATGCAGCTTTGTAATTTACAAACTAATAAACAAACACAAAAGTAATAAAATATTTTTGTAGAATTCAGAAGACATGGATAATTTTTCCAATATTCAGACAGGCTTGACCTATAAAAAATGACAAGTGTTTTCATTTATACTAACTATGGAAAAAAAGGAAGGTTAAGGTTAAAAGGTTATTATTCAGTACTTTTTTTATCTTCTTTCTCTCATCTTGCCGTCTGAACCCCATCATATCCACATTTTTCATTTTGCTTTTGTACCATATTTTAAAAAAAGAAAGAGCTTTAAACAGCATTATTAGAATATCTGAAATAATACATTTTTGCAGCTTGGCAGCTTGGCTTCATAAGCAGAAAGCTGAATATTTCTGCTTGTTTTGATTTGTTTATTTTCATGTAGTTGGGTCCTCAACACTGTAGCTTAAATGATAAAGCAAACAGCAGCTCTGCATCTCTTTCACCAGTTATTTAAAACTCTTTTAGAGATTTCTTTTAGAGATTTAGAGTGAGTACCTAACATTTCTCTGAGACAACTCTGAGCTAGTTTCAAATATCTGATTGCAAATCACTTAATTTGCTAGCTTACTAAAATCACGTGTATAAATTAATCTACATAACAATGTTATACACCTGTCACCTCATTCTTCAAATCTTCACAGTTTTTGACAGAAATGGTAATGTTCTGCCATAACATTTATCAAAGAATTTCTCTCTTTTTTCTTTTTTTTTTATAGGTCAAAGAATTCATCAAGTTAAAAAAATGCTCAGTCCATAGACCCAGATTCCACTATGACAGGTGAGCTATTAATAGCTTCTGTCCTTCAGATCCCATGCTCTGAAGAACCACTCTCTTGTCATCATGCAGAAAAGTCAACATTGTCAATTGCTCACAAGTGATTCAGAAAACTTAACTTCCAAAGATGGTGGTGCAGGGAGCACTCCAGGATACAGCCGGAAAGATGACTGCAGTAATAGCCATGTTTCAGGTACGTCGAGCCTCAGTTCACAAAAGCAGAAAATCCTGTTATATTTAGTCAGAAATAGGAACTTTGGTGCAGAATTAGAAGAGTTATTTATAATGCATATCGAAGCAATGGGAGTTTGGAACATGCAAGAGAGGTGTCCTACTCGTAATCACGCAGTGGTGTTTACTGAACTGCTGATTTTATTTTGCATTACATGAAACTCCATTTCCTAATTTTACAGTGATCTTATACCCAAAGGCACAGGTTAAATGTCAGTCTGCACATCTCACGCTGCTTACCTATCACCATGAAAGAAGTGATAAATACAGAATAAGGTGACAAACACCTTAACAACATCAGTATTAAATTGTTGCATATTGGTACAGTATTACAATATGAAGTAATTAGTGTTTGACTAAATATGTTTAAAACAGTAGGATTTTTTTCAATGCATATTAGATGTAAATTAAAACGAATATTGATCTTGAAAAAAGTTGGTAATGTAATAATTTAAAATACTACAGGGAATTTAGAGAGTCAGTGAAGTGAATAACTACCTGTTTGCAAATATTTCTAAGTCTTCTTTCAGAAGTTAATAGGTTAGCTACAAAAATGTGTTTCCATTGGAGCTCAGTGTACTAGAATTTAGTCTAATAATGTATTATTTTTACTACTGATACAACATTTTCATCTATTTTAACTAATGATACAGAGTAAAAAAGACCTTTACATTGAAACATACCTCACACATAGAGCTACACTCTTGCTTCAAGATTCTTTTTGCATTTTTCAATAATACATATTTGCCTTCCAAAAAGAAATAGAACCTCAATAATTTTTATCAGGAAAGCAGGACTTCATATTTATTTTCTGGAAATTCACTTCTTCCTTTTATTTTCTGGGAAGCAATTATACCTCTATATATTTCTTTAAAAAATTTAACAGATGAATATGACACTTTCCCTTAGTAACCTTAACATTTACAGTAAAACCACACAAGCCAATATTTCTCTTCATAATTTCATTTATTTACAGCCTGGAAGAGGCCACCTAAAGGCTTACAAATAAACGAACTTTCTCATAAACATGTAGGAATGTTAATGGAAGGGCTACAGGGCATATAGAAGTAGTTTATACACGCTGGCATTTGAGCCAAGATTAACGCTTTGATCTGGTATGAAATAATAAACTGATTGAAAGCAGGATCCTGGTGGCCACTATGGAGGCCTGCGATCTCACACACTGCTTGAAGGGATGGACACTCTGGGGTGATGGTCAGAGCATAAATCCTTGTTTACTGCCCCATTGTCATCCTGTATCGCACATCTCTCCTGATCCTGTGGCCCAAACAGCAGCACTGCCCCAGGCTCCCCCCAAACAACATGAGCTTCATCATACTAAGGACAGCCAAGGACACAGAGGATTTGCCTAGAAGAAGAAATTCCATACAAATATTGCCAGTCATGAAATATATTCACAAGGCTGGCATAGCTTCGATAGCCCAATATCATTTACAGTGATGTAAGTTATCTCCCCCTTTAAAAACAGGATTATTAATTCCAAAACAAGTGACTCTGTTACCTTGGAGCTTCTGTGTACAAAGCAGTGATGCAGACAATCACTACAGTTATAATTACTACCTATCTTCTGCTTCAGCATCTCTTTTATTTTATTTTAAGCTGGTTTACCAGTAAAACCAGCTTTTATTGAAGGCAAGTTGAAGTGATAAGACTAAAAACATGGCAACAAGCACTGGAAATTCTCAAAGGCTTTGTGTGACAGAAACTGAATTTTGTCAATCACAATGTTGCAGGATGAGAGAAAGCTCTGTCCTCCCTGAAAAAAAGCTGCTGTGAAACAGGCCCACCGTTAATAGGGGGAACCAAAACGAATGAGGTTTTATGAGTTAGGGAAAAGGAAAACATACATTAAGCAAAATTATTCCTTAAACAAACATATTAATATATGCGTATCATGAACCAAGCTCAGAAAAAAATGTTTAAATTTAAGCACTAACTGCAAAGGAAATATGGTCAGAACATAGGAACATTGTGAGACAACACATGGACACAATGAGGAAGGCCAAGGAATTAGAATTAGCAAGAGATGTCAGGGAGAAAAGAAATGGCTTCTATGAATACATTAGCAGCAAGAGGAAGTCTAGGAAAAATGTTGGTCTGCTGCTGAATGGGGAGGGTGCCTTGGTGACAGAGTAAATGCTAGTAAATGCCTTTTTTCCTTCTGTCTTTCCTGCTAAGGCTAGTCCCCATGAACTACAGAGCCTGGAGACAAGAGAGAAAAACGGGAGAGAGGGAGACTTTTTTCTGACTGAGTAGGATTGGGTTAGGGAATATTTAGGCAAACTAGACACCAATAAATATATGGGCCTGGATGGGATGCACCCAAGAATGCTGAGGGAGCTGGCGGGGTTATTGCTCAGCTGCTCTCCATCATCATCCTCAAGAGGTCATGGAGAGCAGGAGAGGGGCTGGAGGACTGGAGAAAAACAACATCACTCCAGTCTTCAGAAAAGGGCAGGAGGGAGGAGCCAGGAAAGCTGAGACCCATCAGCCTCACCTCCATCCCTGGAAAGGTGATGGAGCAGCTCATCCTAGAGACCATCTCTAGGCATGTGAAGGAAGAGATGATGATCAGTAGCAGTCATCATGGATTCACTGAGGGGAAGTCATGTTTGATGAACCTGACAGCCTTCTACAATGGGATGACTTGGATGGATGGATGTTGGGAAAGTCATGGATGTTGTCTACATCCTTGACTTCTGCAAGGCTTTCAACACCTCCCGTAACATCCTTATAGGAAAGATCCAGGAGTGTAGATTGGACATGTGGACAGTGAGGTGGACTGAGAACTGCTTGGATGGTAGAGCTCAGAGGGGGATACAAAACAAGGTCAAGTCTAGTTGGAGGCCTTTGGCCAGTGGTGTCCCCGAGGGATCACTGCTGGCCCAGTGCTATTCAACTTGTTCATCAATGACTTGGACGAGGGCACAGAGTGCACCCTGAGCAAATTGACAGATGACACCAAACTAGGTGGAGTGGCCGACACACCAGAGGACTGTGCTGCCATCCAGAGAGACTTAGACAGGTTGGAGAGTTGGGCAGAGAGGAACCTCATGAGGTTCAACAAGGACAAGTGCAGGGTGCTGCCCCTGGGGAGGAATAAGCCCAGGCACGAGGACAGATTAGGGGCTGACCTGCTGCGGAAGGTCAGCTCTGCGGAAAGCGATTTGGCAGTCGTGCCAAATGGTTAGCCACAAGTTAACCATGAGACAGCAGTGTGTCCTCATGGCCAAGAAGGCCAATGGGATCTTGGCTGCATCAGGAGAAGCATTGCCAGCAGGTCGAGGGAGGGGATCCTGCCCCTGTGCTCAGCTCTGGTGAGGCCGCATCTGGAGTACTGTGTGCAGTTCTGGGCTCCCCAGTGCAGGAGGGATGTGGAGCTGCTGGAGAGGGTCCAGCAATGAGCAACAAAGATGATTAAGGGACTGGAGCATCTACCGTATGAGGAAAGACTAAGCGAGCTGGTCCTGTTTAGCCTGGAGAAGAGAAGATCTGGGGATCTGAGGGGATCTGATCAACATGGGCAAATATCTGAGGGGAGAATGTAAAGAGGATGAAGCCAAACTCTTCTCAGTGGTGGCCAGTGATAGGACAAGGTGTAATGGGTACAGACTGAAACCCAAGCAGTTCCATCTCCATATGAAGAACAGCTTTCCTGTGTTGGTGACAGAGCCCTGGAACAGGCTGCCCAGAGAGGCTGTGGAGTCTCCCTCTCTGGAGATCTTCCAAACCCGCTTGGATGCCACCCTGTGCCCCGTGCTCTAGGGGACCCTAGTTGAACAGGAGGTTGGACTAGGTGATCTCTAGAGGTCCCTTCCAACCTCAACCATTCTGTGATTCAGTGATTCAAAGTATCTTAGGTGCAGGCTCAAGTGCTGTGTCAAACAAAAATCTGACTTATGTTTTACACTCGGACACATTTCTCTTTGCCTTCTCATCCTTTCATAATGAGGGAAATGAATGATTATAACGGAAACATCCTTGGCATTAGACAAAATATTGGGTATATGCAATTTTTAAAAGCAGCGTATCATATTGTTTGGAAAATGGCTGAATGAAGACTGGAACACAGCACTTTACAGCTCTGCAGTGATTAACAAGGCTAAAAGGATTAGCATTTATTATTTATTTTATGAGGGGGACAATGGAATTCTGGAAGATCATGTAGAGAAAGCACTTGCATAAAAATCTGAATTTTTCAAATAAGGAAGGTTTCAGTTAGCAGCACTGGTAATTTCAGAGCATATGGCTGCTGGCAACCACTGAAAAATGACATCATCTTTGACCCCAGCAATGCGGGTGATAAATGTAAGAGGATTATAAACCATTTTCCATAGAGCTTTAATGCTACTTCCTAGCTTGTCAGAAATGATTGCCTTAGAAGCAAAGTAGTAAATATTTAAAAGTCTTCGTTGTTGGCAGATTTAGCTTGTTAACTGTGAAGGCAACATTAGAATAAATATCTTCTAAATAGTTCCATTACGGCTCTCTGCGTCTCCATATGACCAGGCCAGAGCTGAGCTGAGCAATCCGTGCTCGTCACCAGCTGCCCTGGGGAAGAAACGTACTGGGCATCTCTGAAAAACCTGCCTTCCTGTGCTCCTCTCTGTGCTCTGCACCTTTGCCATTTGCCATTGCAAGGTGCCCTGGCTCCCTGGTGACAAGTACTAAGGAAGAATTAAATGTCTCCATCATCTCTCCTTAAGCATCTAGAAGGTTGGTGGATGGTGAATATTTCCCCATTGTCCAGAAATCGTGGTCCTTTCTACATCTTCTTAGGGCTGCCAAAGGCAAAGGTCAGAAACATCAGAATGTGGCAGTTGTCTGTTGTAATTAGATTTACTAATTTACAGGATTCATGTCATCTCCTAAACTGTTATGCTAAACTATCATGTGCATACAAAACATTAAGATCACAACTAAAGCACAGAGCACATTCTGTACTATAAAACACTGTCATTCCCTTTTTTTTTAATAGAATATTAAAAAAATAGATATTTTCAAAGTTTAGCAGCAAGATACGGAGATTAAGGCAGAATTTTCTCATGAAGAAGAGGAAAGGCTAAAACACTATTTCATTCTTATGAAACCTCATTCTATTTCTTTATTCTATGTTTCCGAACAAGCAAGCTAGCATCTGCCATACACATTGTTGAACAGCAGAAATATTAAGCGCGTAAGATATTTGCTCTATTTTTTACAAGGGAGGAAGGTCTAAGAATCCAAGATCATGGCTTATTCATTGTATTCCCTGCAGCAAGTCACATTATGGCCATCCTGCACAATGGATATGATTGAAACCAGGACACTTGCTACACACTCCAAGTGTGAAGTCCTGGAAATGCTTTTACAAGCAATGCTCACTTGTTTGAAGTTTAAAGAGACACTTATAACACAGGCATCACTCATGAAAGTAACAGACCGCAGGATCAAACTGTATACAAAGCCAAACATGTAAGCAAAGTGCTCAAGTGTGCACTTAGGTATGCAAAGAGTACCACTGAATTCAAAAAGTATTTAACTGCGTTAGGGACATTTGTAAAACTGGAGCTGAGGGGGTGCATTTGCGATGAAGTAAAAATGCCTGCCCTATTTCTGATTAAGCCACTCTTTTTTTTTAAGGATAACCTGCATAGACATGGTTGTGCAAGACACTGAACAGATTGAATAAAACCAAGCCAGAAACATACATATCAAAACTCTCCAGGAGATGCAGCAGAGTGATGAGTAACTTTCATATTCCCAAAAATTCCACACATAATATAGGAAAGGATTTGACTAATATGGAATGAAAAGAGCTTCCAGGAAGATTATTCTAAACAGGAAATATGCTACTAAAAAATTCAATTTCAGGTGATGGCAATTTGAAAATAATTATTTTTCTCACATTTTCTTTTTGAAACTAATAAAGTATTGCAGATTTTCATAGAAGTATTTTAAATAATTGATGCTTGTTTACCAGTGTCATCTTTCCCTTTGATGTTTATCATATTTTCTCTTTTTGAAAGCACTTATAGATGCATAGTAGGATTGTTTTATCATCAGTAAACTGACATATCATATAATATTATTGCTTATATAGAGTTCCAATCTTGATTTCACCAGATCAACAGAAAATCTCACATTAAATTTAATAACATCAAGATGAACAATTTCAATTCCTTTCAAGTTTCTGTCCAGAAGCCATATGCAGCTGTGAGAAAGTTAAACACTAAGAGCTGGCTGATGTGATAGAAGGTGTGTACACCCTACCAACTAAGAGGAAGAAAATCCTCCCACTGATGTAACCACTGGTCCCATATGCAACTAATTATACCTGTACCAAAAGAACTATGGACACAGATATCACTATTTTGTGGAAGTAATCATTTTGTGTTTTCACATTTTCTACTACAGTAATAGATAATAGAAACTGTTCTTATTTTAATTCCCATGATATTTAGTCTTTTTTTTTTTTTCAACTTGGGTTATCCAAACAGTCATTGGATAAAACCTCAGTTTTCACTTACGAGAAATATTGACTTACAACTTACAATTTTATATGTCACAGGAGTGTCCTGAAGAAAAAAAACATCCCCCAAACCTCACTACAAAAACTCAGAAACCAGAGAACAAGAAGTCAGCATCAGTGACTCGCCACCTAGCATATGATATTTTAGGGTCTGGCTTATCCATTTCTTTAATTTTTGAGAATCTCAGTGTGATTTTTTTTTTTCATCTAGAACATTCTTTAGGTCTTAGTTTCTTGTTGTTCTTTTGACACTGTAAAGAAAATTGTAGAAATGACAAAAGCAATAATGCTTGAATGAGCTTGTTGTTCCCTACTACATTAGAGTAGACGATGTTATTGTGAAAGCTCAAGACTCAGCTGTGCTGGAGGAGGGAGCAGCTATGCTCAGCTTTCCCCTACTGACTCTTACTTCCCTCTGCCAAAAATTACAATTCCTTAAATTTTCCAGCTGAGCGTCCCAATGTTATTTTTCCAAATGAATCAAATTGTCTCCTTTAGAGTTACTCTTGAGACTACTTCAGCTAACTTGATTAACTTGACCCAAAGTATTTTACCAAAAACTCATATATACAGCTCATATACAGCTTTTCTAGCAATACAAAGGAGACATTGAACCTTAAAAGTTGGGCAAAGATGCAGGCTTCAGTACAGGCCATGTGGAGCACATCTTGCATAGAGAGAATCTTCCTCTCTTAGAACTGCTTATGGAGTCTTCACATCTGTCTTCCTCCATCTTCCACTCATATCCACCTCAAAGTACAGCCCTTCAGAAAGGAGTGATTTTATTGGGAATAATTCATTTTGAAGACAGTAAGGATAAGTAAAAATTTAGAAAAATGACAACAGCCTTTTTTCAATGGTCAGAAATAATATCTAACTGAGAATAATTTTCACTAATAATTGCCATATTCATTTCTGACCTGAAAAAGAAATATATGGAATTTTTAATCACTGAAGATGACCCATTAGGACTGAGATAATATAGTGGATTGGAGTGGATCTCTCTTCAGGTCTTCGAATGTGATGTGCACACACAAGTTCATCCTCTTTAAAATATGTTTGTGTCTCCATGATCAGCCACTGTGATGGAGAGGAATTACAGAGTAGTATGCACAGAAGTCAAACAGATGAATAGTTAAAGGATCTGTGATTTACATATGCTACATCGTATAAAGGTTTGGAAACTTTACAAAGATGACAGATGATGCAAAATATAGTACGCATTTGAAGGAATTAAAATAAAATGTTATTTTCTCAAAGCTAAGAAAAGGAGTGTGGGTACATGGTTGTATATAAGTGAATAATTGGGGGGAAAAAAAAAGTAATAAGTTAAGAATAAGACCAACTGTCAGAAAAATCTAAACAAACCTAAACCCCCAACAGCAAAAAAAAAAAAAAAAGCATTGAGAAAAGTGAGAAAGATCTGATGCAGCTGTCTCATCTAAACTAAAAGTTAAATTGAAAACGTGCAACAGCAATGCCTTGTCAACACTAAAACAGAATATGGAGCAAAACGCACAGAGATAATTGGAAGTTTTCAACACCTCTTGCCTGGAGATGATTTTTAGTTGGCAATATCAGAAAGGCTCCAGCGATAGCCAACCAAGCCTATGTATAGAACACCATCTGGTAAGCTGTGGCTGGTGGAAAACTCAAGAGCAGACAACGACTTTCAGATCATCTCACTTTTATAGCATTTTTATAAGCAACAAGCAGGAATGTTACGGACCTTATCTATCATGAAGTCAAAAAATATCAGCAATCTTCAAACCCTCTATCTTCAAACCCCTAAATAAATTCAATGTGAAAATGAGGCAAAGGGCCTTGCTGCAGACAGATGGAATGAATGAAAGATCAAAGAGCCAAAAGTGACTTCTCTTCTCTCTTCTTAGGAATCCATCATTTATTTTAATTTCCCATTTCAAAGGCTGATGTTAAAAAAAAAAAAAAAAAAAAAAGAATGCAAACAGAGATTCACACAAAAAGCTGATCCTAAATCATTACATTTAGGGAATAAATACAGCCAGGAAGGTTTATGGGGGTTATGCTATTGCATACTGCATTTGGTTCTGGCTTTTCAGAACATAATCATGCAATCTTATGCTTCTTACTTAAATATATTTTCTGTATAAATTTCCCCTTTTTAAGTGGTAAAATAGAAAGCTAGTAAGGCTGAAATGTAATATTACTGTCTTGGAAGAGGAATTGGCAGTTTCAATCATGAAAATAAAATTCTAGCATTTCTGACATTTTTATTTTGATTGACTGACAAATAACTTCTTATGGTTTTAAAGGAGAAAATTATGTGTATGTTTTGGGGATATAAAATACTCTGGCTAAATGTTCAGAAGTATCAAATCTAGAGCTCTTCCAAAATCTCATGCACCCAAATTTAAAATACATTATGAACAAAAATAAAAGAATATGCGAATATAAGAAAAAAAGAGGATATTATAACATCCTAAAATGCAGCAAATAAAATTAAGATCACTAGCCTATTGATAAAGGAACCATTAAAAAAAATCATTTTACAGCACTACAAATTGCATTTCTCTTTACAAAAATACTGCACTGTATTTAGCCCTGTACCTAAAATCTCTTCTGATTGCACTATAGCAGTAAAAGGACACAACACCCCCACACACACACACCCCTGCTTCTCAGAACTACCTACTGTCAGATGACACTGTTACTCCTAGATGAGCATTTTATCTGAGCCCAAATTACTCAAATTAGCTGCAAAAAGCAGTTTCAATAGTAGGTCTTTCTGTCATTTGGCTGAAACAGGTTACAGAGGACTCACATAAACAGCTGTGCCAGGAAATCTCAGGGAGCAGTAATTGCTGATAGGGAGCTGGTGATGACAGTTGATAGCACAAACCGATTCACCTGGCAGAGATGCCTCATAAAAGGGATGCATTTCTACTGCAAAGAGAAAATTCTTGTCTTGGAAAGCTGACAATGTAAGTGGGCCAGGCAGAAAAAGGTAGATAGAAAAGTGTTGGTATTTTTCTTCATTTTTCAAGAGAAAAACTCAGCAGTGGTGGGATTGCTGCCTCTGCTCCACAAGCCATGTGCTCTGTGATCACCGTCATCACAAATCTGTGCTCAAGCGTTTTGCTCACCTGTGGCCCAAATGATTTGCTTGAGGTCACTTAAGGTGCACATAAATTCAGCTTCACTCATCATAGTCCAGTGTTTTGTTGGAAAGTCCAACTTCCTAACACCAAAAATAAAAAGCAAGTAAGCAAACAAGAAAACAAGCAAACAACAAAAACCCATGGCTTTGGCCTGCAAAATTATTTTGTCTATATCCTTCTCCAGATTCTGTTTGCTGCACTGTTGGGCTTTATCCTTTTCTAGATATACTTTCCACTTTCATAGCATGCATTAATTACTCTGAGGTATAGAGTACAACTTTTTATCAAAGCCACTCTAGTAGTATGCAGTACGTTGATGATGAGCTAAACAAGCATAGACCAAATAACAAAAAGGAGCACAGACTGTTCGTAGAGCACACTCACCTAACCCTATACGGAGAATCACAGAGTCCAGTTACAGGGCTGAATATTTAAAAGTCTTTTCTGAGATCCAATGCACACTTTTCATTCAGAAATACGGCATTAGCTGTAGTAACTAGACATAGGAATACTCAGTCTTAGCCAAATTCTTGGTCTGGCAGGCAAAAGTAACATCTGTTTCATGCCCGTATTTTTCATTCTTGTTTTAACAGTCATAAACACTTTCTCAAGCTGACAGAGAAGAGAGTTGCAATTCAAGTAAGTTAAGATTTCTGAACTCTGAAAACTACACTTATTCACTAAATCAAAAGAAAACTGATTTCATTCCCAGAATGTCACATTCTATATGAGCACCAGACACAGTTTCAACAGTTTTGCTCCTCACTTCAGTTTTGAGTTTTGCAACCCCAAGAACATGAGTGATGATAAGCTCCAGGACCATCTAGTTTTATCTCCCCAGTCACAAATATCCCAATAGACACTCCAAAGTGTAGCTGGAAATTACAAATTCTTCAAATAATAAAGTTAGTAATAGTAAACTGATCATTAACGTCTTGAAAGTACAGCATCTCCAGGAAAATTGCCTAACCTATCTTCTGAACCGATCTTCTCTTAATGCAGCATTGAATTAGGTATTCATCTAAATACAAATGAAATATAAATATAAATGAAATCTAAATCTATACATAAATTCCTCTTTTAAGATCCAGGAGATTTATATATCTCATGTTCCTTCACATTATTACCATAGACAAAACACAAAAATGAAGAACATTTCCTCTCTCCTTTTCCCAAGAAAAACAAAAGTTCTGCTACTTATCTATTCTCATTAAGACTGGACTTTTGAGAAGTTTAATCACTTTGATCTTACCTGCATTTCAAATTGTCACCATGTTGCAGGACTCGGATAAGACATCATTCTCTGAAATGTCTGACTTATCATTTCATTTTGTAACAGAAGGAGTACAAAGATTAAACTGCAGAGCCAGGCTAAAGTCCTAGGAGACCTAAACAGACAAAGAAGTCTAAGCAAGACAGAGAGAAATCTCATCTATCCCCCTCTTTGAAGATCACAATCAGGTATATCACTACCATCAAGACTTGCACACTTCTCTGTTTTCTCATGTAGAGCCTATATTTGTAATGCATTCTGTTTGGACAGTCCAGACAAACACCTGAAAACATCTGCCAACTTCTAATGAAAACAAATTCAAAGGACAGAGTTCAACTGATGCAGTTCAGCTCTCCAAAGGAAAACCAGCAAATTCTCAGTGATGGTGATTCTCTTTTGGACTACAAGAAAAGTTTGAATTGCAACACTGCATGTAGCCCTGAAAAATCTATTAAAATTAACATATTCAATAGAGAAACGCATGTATTGCTGCAAGGTAACACCTACATCTTTATTAGCAAGAGTAGCCTTCATGATATATTGGGAGTCTTTCCAGCTCAGCATGCTTCACATCTCTAAAGAAGCAAGCTCCAAAAATACTCGTATGAGGCCACTTTTCTCTCCACTTCTATCACAACTGAGTTACTCCAGTTACCAGATTTCTCATCTTAAGCTGATAGTAAGACAGGTGCCTTTGAAAATCTTACCTCTAATTGTTTTCCAGTAATTAAAATTTTACTGTAATTGATACTTACTATACTTACTATACTTACTATACTTACTATAAAAGTAATAATAGTCAGTGAGCTAAAGGGCTGTTTTCTATATTTAACTTTCAGGATATATAGGATATTATTTTTATACAATGTGAACAGCATAACAGTGCATGACAAGCGATAAGTGTGTAGAAATTCATTAATTCACACTGGCAGAAATACTGATTTTACATTTTGATATGTTATTGTAATCCATGCAAATGGAAAAAAAAAAAAAAAAAAAGAAACTAAAAGAGATCAGTGATTTTATTTAAATTGTTTTCCACAATCTAGGATATGTTTCCAGAGACAAGTGTTACTCTTCCTTGTGATAACAGACTTTCATTGCCCCTTGGCAAGCAGTCAGCATGAATATTAGACCCATAGGAGAGTTATCCTCTAAGGTTGTTTCTTTCTGCTGAGAGGAGCTTTCTCATCATGTTATTGGTAGACACAATGTAATGGTCAGAGTACTCTGGCTGGATAGATGAGGGCAGAGCGGTGGATGTCATCTATCTTCACTTCAGCAAGGCTTTTGACACCATCCCTCACAGCATCCTCCTGGACAAGTTCCAGAAGTGTGGGGTAGATGAGTGGACAGTGAGGTGGATTGAGAACTAGCTGGATGACAGGGCACAGAGTGGGGTGATCAGCAGTGTGCAGTCTAGTTGAAGGCCTGCATCTAGCAGGGGTCATTCCTTGATCCGGTTCTGTTCAATTTATTCATCAATAACCTGGATGAAGAGATGGAATGCTCCCTCAGCAAGTTTGCTGATGGTATGAAACTGTGTGGAACAACTGATAGTCCTGAGGGCTGCGCTGYCATCCAGAGGGACCTGGACAGACTGGACAGCTGGGCGGCGAGTAACCTCATGAAGTTCAACAAGGGCAAGTGTAGGGTCCTGCACCTGGGCAGGAATAACCCCAGACATGCCTACAGGCTGGGGACCGACCTCCTGGAGAGCAGCTCCGCAGAGAGGGACCTGGGCATCATGGTGGACGACAGGTTGACCATGAGGCAGCACTGTGCCCTTGTGGCCAAGAAGACCAATGGGATCCTGGGGTGCATTAAGAAGACCATTTGCACCAGGTCAAGGAAGGGGATCGTTCCTCTCTACTCATCCCTGGTGAGGCCACACCTGGAGTTACTCTGTCCAGTTCTGAGCTCCCCATTACAAAAAGAATGTGGAGCTGCTGGAGAGAGTCCAGCTCAAGGCTACGCGGATGATCAGGGCCTGGAACATCTACCCTATGAGCAAAGGCTGAGAGAGCTGGGCCTGTTCAGCCTGGAGAAGAGAAGACTGAGAGGGGACCTGATCAGTGTGTACAAGTACCTCAAGGGAGGGAGTGAGGAGGATGGGGCCAGCCTCTTCTCATTGGTGGCCAGCGATAGAACTAGAGGAAATGGCGGCTAATTCAGGCATCAAAAGTTCCACAGGAACTTGAGAAGAATTTCTTAACAGTGAGGATGACAGAGCACCGGAATAGGTTGCTGGGCAAGGTTGTGGAGTCTCCTTCTCTGGATATCTTCAAAATCCACTTGGACACAATCCTGTGCCACGTGCTCTAGGTGACCCTGCATGTGTAGGAAGTTTGGACTAGATGACCTCTAGACGTCTCTTCCAACCTTAAGCCTTCTATGATTCTACAATTCTCTTGGAAGTATGCTGTAGCTGACTTTAAATTAAGGATGAGATGTTAAAATATAAATTTTGCACAGCTTACCTCAATAGCTTTTGAAGTTTGAAAACGTTGCAAAATGATCCTTCTGCTCTTTTGCCTTTCTGCAATTAAAGATCTTGGAAGCACTGAAAAATGGCACCAGGGCCAGGTAGCCCCATTAACAGACCCATCACTCTGGGTCTTGCTTTGTACAACATCTCTTCTTTCCATCTCATCATATTTTCCTCTCAGTCAGCAGTAGTGACTGAAACAAAAACACAGGCTGAGATTTCAGCTATTAGAATATATTTTTCTTAACGTAGAAATTGGTGTGAGGTAGTAGTAGATATAGCAGAATAGATTCTTTCCCCACCAAGTGAGCAATTTGAGACAGCAAATGCCTCCTGTACTTGCGTCCTGTTCTACCAATACGCCAACTACTGCTGCAACACATGACCTGCAGCTGGGAAGAGTCTTATATGCTCAAAATTGTGATTTTGACAAAATAGTTTACCAGGGCTCCAGGATGAGTTCCAAAGCATGCTTCCATATTTTGAAATGATTGCTCAGCATTTCTTTGACAGTCTTTCAGGCTCATCCCATAGGCATCATGTTCCCTACTGCCCTCATAAAAAAAAAAATCACAAGGAATTTTATAAAATACTTTTCTTAATAAGCTTAGTTGTTGCCAAATTCTTTTCTTCTGAGTTACAGCCTTCAAGAGTGGTTTTGCACGGCTTAGCTATGAGGTTCCACTATGGCAGTGAATTACTTTATTTGACCTAAATGCATTTCAAGTGAAGCTACTTGGTCAGTGTAGACAGCAAAACATCATATCATAATAAATAAGTACATGTTTGAATGTTGGAAAAAACTCAAACCACCTTCTTTAAGGCCTTTGGCAAGAATTCTCAGAAAATAAGATCAAGTAGGTAGCTTTTATCCTTTCTCTTTCTACTGAAGTAAAAATACCTTTGTGTCTTCGTCTGCTTCCACCACTGTAAAAAAAAATATTTAAAACTCTATTAAAAAATGACTGTTTACAATGCTGTAACAGGAACCATCTGCAAACCTTCATCCATTTTAGATTTTCTGCAGTATTTATTTAAAGAAATGAACACTGGAAAGCAAAAGTCAGCTTCATAACTGTATTCAGCTGACCGTTTTCTTTGGACATTAGAAACACAAAAACTGATGACCAGAATAATCCTATTACAATTTTGTTTGGTTGAAAAAAGAAGCAATTTGTTTTTGTTTTAAATGTTTCCTGGAAATTTAGTTTTAGAGATTGAACTCTCTTGAAGATTGCTGTGTCTTTACCAACTGGACTAATTACCATAAAAATTATTTTTAACATCATGAATCTATCCTTGTTCCTGATTGCAGTTATATATTCACCTATTTTATGAAGAGTGTAGCCCGAGTTGTCTATATATAGATATAGTCAATATAAACAAAAACTGCCTCTAGATTTATGTTTTTGCATTTGCAGATACATATTTACATAACCTATGTAATACATCTTTGAATATTCTTTTCAGCAAAATATTGTGTTTAAGAGTAAAGAATATATTTTTTAACATCACTTTCTCTGCTCAAAATAGTATTTCATATTTGATTTGCCTCTAAAGCAAATAAACTAAAGGTTGGTGTCAGTTTGCTACCATTTTTTGTTCTTCAAAGATGAAAATCGTTTTTCTTTTCTTTGACTATTTTTGTTAGAAATCTAAGAAAGCACTTTGTAAAAGCCATTTTCATAACCTCGGTATGCGCTATGGAGCAAAGTTGTTTAAAACACAACTATAAAGTCTATTTATATACACTAATCTTAGCCCTAAAACTGAAGCCTTTTTCCCAAGTGAAAATACGTAGAAGTAAAAGGTAATTTGCCCAAGTGAAACTAGATGGAAACCAGAGGACTGTCTCTTTAAGAAGAATATGTCGTTCAGTATCATTCTTGATGCTTGCATTACAGCTCTGCTACTTTTGTGCTTCAGTTGAGCAAGTTACAGGTATTAAACAGAATGGCACATGACAATAGGAAATGAAATGAATTATAGCATAATGAGTGAACACATCTACTGTATTATTATACAGAGTCACTTTTAAGTATTTTGTAAAAGAACCCAATTTGAGAGATCTAGCATAGTTTTAATTTCAAAAGAATTTTGTAGAGAACAGTTATAGTGTCAATTACTTCAGTAATAAATAGCAGATTTTTTTTTCTTTTTTTTTTTTTTAAATGAGAAGAAAAGGAGGGACAAGAAGACGTAAGGAGAGGCAAGGAGATCACCAATCTCTAGTGGTCACCAGTCACTCTGACAGCACTGATCCAAGCAGTCAGTCACTAAAATCAGCAATGACAAATTTCAGTCCCGTTTTTGCTGTCCAGCTGTGTAATGGTGCCATGTGAGGATAAACTCATCCTGTAGAGTCAGAGCTGATAGGTTACAAGGAGATCTCCCTGGCTTCTGGGCAGAGCCTTCTCATGTACTCATCACCCTATTTTACACATAGCTGCCCACACTGATAGGAGATTTTCACTCAATGAAAATGAAGTCCTGTGGAAAATAAGCCAGAAAAAAAAGGGTGTTTGAAAAAGATTTTTTTTAAAAAAAAAATGTGAAATAAAACATTCCTTTCCAGAAGGAAATACTTTCCTAGCGGTAATTCACAAAATACAAGGTTGCCTGCAGCAAAGAGCAAGGTAAATTACTGCTGATTGTGCTTTTCATAAGAGGCTACAGAATTTTGATGATTTCATAACTTCTGTTCAGAACAAAATGGAGCATCACTTACTTTGACTATCAGCAAAGCATCTCTGATAAGGCCTAGGCCAACCAGAGACAATTTTCCACAAGCTGAAATCCATGAAAACTTACAGATTTCTATAGAAAATCATATTTTACCTTGTCTTCTTGGATTATAAAGGTCCACATTGCTTAGTGCTGCTGATGGTAGTGCTGAGGTGAAGTGATAGTTCACTTATTAAAAAAAAAAAAAAATCCATCATAAATTAACCATCAGAAACGTCTAATGGCAATGGAATCACACGGTGCCTTGAAACAAAATTAATATTTTTTTTCAAGAAAAATGTTTCTTTTATGCTTGTCATTCATCCATAGCCTATCTGCCATAAAAATAAAAGGATGATTGGATAGGTGAAACACTCAAACAGGCTAACATCTTTATATAGCTGCTGGCAGCTGAGCCAAGAAATATGGTTCTTTTTAGAGAAAAAAAATCAACAACTTCTATCTATTGAAAACTGAATATATTTTAAGAAAATCATAGAATGCTTAAGGTTGTAAGGGACCTCTAGAGGTCATCTAGTCCAAGCCCCCTGCACACGCACGGTGTCCTAGAGCATGTGGCACAGGTTGTGTCCAAGTGGGTTTGGAAGATCTCCAGAGAAGGAGACTCCACCACCTCTCTGGGCAGCCTGTGCCAGTGCTCTGTCACCCTCACTGTTAAGAAATTCTTTTGCAAGTTCCTGTGGAACTTTGGAGCTTCAATTTGCCGCCATTTCCTCTAGTCCTATCACTAGCCACCACTGAAAAGAGGCTGGCCCCATCATCCTCACTCCCTCCCTTGAGGTACTTGTACACACTGATCAGGTCCCCTCTCAGTCTTCTCTTCTCCAGGCTAAAGAGGCCCAGCTCTCTCAGCCTTTGCTCATAGGGTAGATGTTCCGGGTTCTTAATCATCTTTGTAGCCCTGTGCTGGACTCTCTCCAGCAGCTCCACATCCCTCCTGCACTGGGGAGCCCAGAACTGCACGCAGTACTCGAGGTGTGGCCTCACCAGGGATGAGTAGAGGGGCAGAATCACCTCCCTTGACCTGCTGGAAATGCTCTGCTTAATGCACCCCAGGATCCCATTGGTCTTCTTGGCCACGAGGGCACACTGCTGCCTCATGGTCAACCTGTCGTCCACCATGATGCCCAGGTCCCTCTCTGCAGAGCTGCTCTCCAGGARSTCKGTCCYCAGCCTGTADGSRTGTCTRGGGTTATTCCTGCCCAGGTGCAGGACCCTACACTTGCCCTTGTTGAACTTCATGAGGTAACTCGCCGCCCAGCTCTCCAGTCTGTCCAGGTCCATCTGGATGGCAGCGCAGCCCTCAGGGTTATCAGCTGCTCCTCCCAGTTTGGTGTCATCAGCAAACTTGCTGAGGGAGCACTCCATCTCTTCATCCAGGGCGTTAATGAACAAGTTGGACAGGACCGGACCAAGGACTGAGCCCTGGGGGACACCACTAACCACAGGCCTCCAGCTGGACTCGGCACCACTGATTACCACCCTCTGAGCCCTGTCATTTGGCCAATTCTTAATCCACCTCACTGTCCACCCATCCACACCACTCTTCTGGAGCTTGCCCAGGAGGATGCTGTGAGGGACGGTGTCAAAAGCCTTGCTGAAATCCAGACAGATGACATCAACCACTCTGCCCTCATCTATCCAGCCAGTCACACCGTCATAGAAGGCTATCAGGTTAGTCAAGCATGATTTCCCCTTGGTGAACCCATGCTGGCTACTCCTGAGCACCTTCTTCTCCTCCATGTGCCTGGAGACAGCAGCCACGATGAGCTGCTCCATCACTTTTCCAGGGATGGAGGTCAGGCTCACTGGCCTGTAGTTGCCCGGCTCCTCCTTCTTGCCTTTTTTGAAGACCGGGGTAACTCTTTGGCTTTCCTCCAGTCCTCCAGCACCTCCCCTGTTCTCCAGGACCTTTCAAAGATGATGGAGAGCAGCTTAGCTACAACATCTGCCAGCTCACGCAGTACTCTGGGGTGCATCCCATCAAGGCCCATGGATTGGGGGCGTTGAGTTTCAACAGGTAGCTCTCTAATAAATAGATAGATAGATAGATAGATAGATAGATAAATAAATAAATAAATAAATACTTCTTTCTCTTACCATGATAAAGGGTTCACCCACAAACGTTAATGTGGTCACTCATTGTATACAATTTGTGTGAAGAAGAAGAGTCTGAAATGCTTTTACGTGAGCAACTTCAGATTTTCACATGGTCGCTTAAAGGCAATTTGAAACTCTTTTCAAGTAACAATGGATCTCAGAGAACATAGTTTCTGGTAAACTTCAGCATTTCCTTCACCTTTTTTTCAGAAATTTTATATTTTGGCACATTTTTTACCTCATATATTCGTGTAAACAATATCTGTAATAAAATCAAACACATTTTTACCAATTTATTATAAAGCAGGCTTTGAAGTAGAAATGCAGCCAAGTATGTCAACAGATTTCATCAGTGGATGCAGCTTCCATTTTCTACCTGGCTCGTCACCAAGGACCTTTAACCATCTCCAAACACAGAAAACGGCACTTCCACACTAACTCACCAAACAGAAAATAAATTTGCCTTCAAATAGCATATGAGCACCAAATGTCCATAATTAACAGCAAATGTTATTTCTTGTTATTTGTTGGTGAGCAAAAATGCGCTCCAAAAAAAGTAGCAACCTACTTAAGAGAAGTCTGCTGCCTTCCTGGGGCCTGGGTTAAGGACATTACCAAGAGACTTCCCGCTCTGGCCCAACCCACGGACTACAATCCGTTGATGGTCCTACAGGTGGGTGGAGAAGAAGCAGCAACGCGTAGCCTCAGAGCCATCAAAAGGGACTTTAGAGAATTAGGGCAGACGACCAGGAACTCAGGGGCACCATTTGCCTCCATTCTTCCTGGTGCTGCCAGCAATATTGAAAGGAATGGGAGGATATAAGCCATCAACACGTGGCTCTGGGGCTGGTGTCATCACCATAACTTCTTTTTTTTTGAAATAGGAGGACTGGGCGTGTTGGCACCTAATGGAATCCAGCTGTCTCAAAGGGAGAAGAGGGTCTTGGGTCATGAGCTAGCAGGGCTCATTGAGAGGGCTTTAAACTAGATTTGAGCGGGGAGAGGGGCATCGTCGGGAAAGCAGGTTATAAGGTAGGCAGTGGCCTGTTGTGCCACTCGCAACAGCCTAACTCCAGAGCCTGTGAAGGAAACCCTATGCCTGAAGAGGCTAAAGGGCAAAGTATGGCGACTTCTAAAGGCCCACAGTGTCAAGTTGCAGCTGCCTCAGGTAGAACAAGAGGCATGCTGGGAGTCCAACTCAAATGCCTCTATGCAAATGCATGCAGTATTGAGAATAAACAAGGGGAATTGGAGATGCTTGTGCGATTGCAGGGCCACGATCTCATTGTGATTACAGAGACATGGTGGGACAGCTCTCATGACTTGGCCGTGGCCATGGAGGGCTTTAGGCTTTTCAGGAGGGACAGACCAGGAAGGCGAGGTGGCAGAGTCGCTCTTTACATGAGAGAACAACTGGAGTGTATGGAGCTTGGCATAGGAGAGGATGGAGTGCGGGTCGAGAGTTTGTGGGTGAGGATCAAAGGGCGGGGCAATAGGGCCGACACGGTTGTGGGAGTTTATTAAAGGCCTCCCGACCAGGATGAGGCAGTGGATGAGGCCTTCTACAGGCAGCTACAAGAAGCCTCGTGATCACAGGCCCTGGTCCTTATGGGGGACTTCAACCACTCTGATGTCTGCTGGGATAATCACACAGCTGGGAGCAAACAGTCCAGGAGGTTCCTGCAGAGCATTGCGGGTAACTTCCTGATGCGGGTAGTTAAAGAGTTAAAGAGCAGGGGTGCTGCTAGACCTGATACTAACCAACAGAGATGATCTAGTGGGAAATGTGAGGGTTGGGGGCAGTCTTGGATGCAGTGACCATGAGATGTTGGAATTCACGATCCTGCGTGGAGGGAGCTGGGCAAAAAGTAGGATTGCAGGCTTGGACTTCAAGAAAGCCAATTTTGACCTCCTCAGGGTGCTCCTTAGAGAAATCCCCTGGGTCCTAGAAGGAAAGGATGTCCAGGAGAGCTGGCTTATATTCAAGCACCACTTTCTCCAAGCCCAGGATCGGTGTACCAGTAAAAAGTCAAGCAAGAGGGGCAAGAGACCTATGTGGATGGGAAAGGAGCTACTGGGCAAACTTAATGAGAAGAAGAGAACATATGTAAGGTGGAAGAAGGGCCAGGCCACATGAGAACAATATAGGAAGATTGTCAGGGAATGCAGGGATGCGATGAGGAAGGCCAAGGCCTGCTTGGAACTAGAACTAGCAAGAGATGTCAAGGATAACAGGAAGGGATTCAAATACATCACAAATATATCAACAGCAAGAGGAAGACTAGGGAAAATGTGAGTCTGCTACTGAATGGGGAGGGTACGTTGGTGACAGAGGGTGTGCAGAAAGCAGAGTTACTAAATGCCTTCTTTGCCTAGGTCTTTTTTGCTAAGGCTGGTCCTCAGGAACTACAGAGCCTAGATAGGGCTGACAGCTCTCAAGAGCAGCCCCTTAGTATCCCAGACCCTAGGGAAACAAGAAGGGACAGGACAGAGGAAGACTTGCCCCGGGTAGAGGAAGATTGGGTCAGAGAGCTCCGGTGGAAACTCAACGCCCCCAATCCATGGGCCCTTATGGGATGCATCCCAGAGTACTGCGTGAGCTGGCAGATGTTGTAGCTAAGCTGCTCTCCATCATCTTTGAAAGGTCCTGGAGAACAGGGGAGGTGCTGGAGGACTGGAGGAAAGCCAAAGTTACCCCGGTCTTCAAAAAAGGCAAGAAGGAGGAGCCGGGCAACTACAGGCCGGTGAGCCTGACCTCCATCCCTGGAAAAGTGATGGAGCAGCTCATCGTGGCTGCTGTCTCCAGGCACATGGAGGAGAAGAAGGTGCTCAGGAGTAGCCAGCATGGGTTCACCAAGGGGAAATCATGCTTGACTAACCTGATAGCCTTCTATGACGGTGTGACTGGCTGGATAGATGAGGGCAGAGTGGTTGATGTCATCTGTCTGGATTTCAGCAAGGCTTTTGACACCGTCCCTCACAGCATCCTCCTGGGCAAGCTCCAGAAGAGTGGTGTGGATGGGTGGACAGTGAGGTGGATTAAGAATTGGCCAAATGACAGGGCTCAGAGGGTGGTAATCAGTGGTGCCGAGTCCAGCTGGAGGCCTGTGGTTAGTGGTGTCCCCCAGGGCTCAGTCCTTGGTCCGGTCCTGTCCAACTTGTTCATTAACGCCCTGGATGAAGGGATGGAGTGCTCCCTCAGCAAGTTTGCTGATGACACCAAACTGGGAGGAGCAGCTGATAACCCTGAGGGCTGCGCTGCCATCCAGATGGACCTGGACAGACTGGAGAGCTGGGCGGCGAGTAACCTCATGAAGTTCAACAAGGGCAAGTGTAGGGTCCTGCACCTGGGCAGGAATAACCCCAGACACCCTTACAGGCTGGGGACCGAGCTCCTGGAGAGCAGCTCTGCAGAGAGGGACCTGGGCGTCATAGTGGACGACAGGTTGACCATGAGGCAGCAGTGTGCCCTCGTGGCCAAGAAGACCAATGGGATCCTGGGGTGCATTAAGCAGAGCATTTCCAGCAGGTCAAGGGAGGTGATTCTGCCCCTCTACTCATCCCTGGTGAGGCCACACCTCGAGTACTGCGTGCAGTTCTGGGCTCCCCAGTGCAGGAGGGATGTGGAGCTGCTGGAGAGAGTCCAGCACAGGGCTACAAAGATGATTAAGAACCCGGAACATCTACCCTATGAGCAAAGGCTGAGAGAGCTGGGCCTCTTTAGCCTGGAGAAGAGAAGACTGAGAGGGGACCTGATCAGTGTGTACAAGTACCTCAAGGGAGGGAGTGAGGATGATGGGGCCAGCCTCTTTTCAGTGGTGGCTAGTGATAGGACTAGAGGAAATGGCGGCAAATTGAAGCTCCAAAGTTCCACAGGAACTTGCAAAAGAATTTCTTAACAGTGAGGGTGACAGAGCACTGGCACAGGCTGCCCAGAGAGGTGGTGGAGTCTCCTTCTCTGGAGATCTTCCAAACCCACTTGGACACAACCTGTGTCACATGCTCTAGGACACCGTGCGTGTGCAGGGGGCTTGGACTAGATGACCTCTAGAGGTCCCTTACAACCTTAAGCATTCTATGATTCTACTTGCTATCAAAACTTTTATTTACATAATAATGACCAGAAAAGGTTTTTAATAAACTGTTATAGATTAAAAAAGAAAAACAATGATGAAAAAAAAGAAAATAAGGAAATCTGACTTTGAAAAATGAGAAATGAGACTCCAGTTGTGATCATGATTTATTAGGAGGCTGCTGAGAGACCCACGCTATGCTTCATATGTTAAGTTTGCTTGGGAAACCTCCTCCAAGCTTCCATGTTACATTAAGTCCTCCTCAGAGACTAGTGCATCTGAGAGTAGCATCACAGAACAAGGCAAATGCCAACTGACAGGCACTGTGATATCCCTCAGGGAGGTACCTCATTTTGCACATGATACTGAATAATGAGATACAACGTGCAAGGTTTCTGGGCTCTGGAATCTCTATCCGTGTGTCAGGTTTTCACATTAGCCTGTCTTTTGGTCTCATATTTCCTGAAGCAGCGACAATATAAATATGTTTCTGTTCCCTATATAGCCACTCACTGAAACAATATGTTATGTAGCCTACAAAAGAATTCCTAAGTAAATTATTTTAATCCACTTTTAATCCATAGTTATCTAAAGGGTCCCATAAAGAAACATATTTATAAACCTTGTTTTGATAATGGATAAAAGCTAAATTCAAATTAAGTAGTTTAATAGAAAAATGTTTATAGGTACTAATGGAGGATATTATCAAGATATTTGACCACTGTGGAATAACTGATCCATTATGACCATTACAGAAGAAAGGAATCTGATTAATATCAGTCTAATATTCTCTGTTCTGACTGCAGTCACAGCTGTGGGAATGTATAAGGTAACAGCAAGCAGTGTCGAATATGCTTTCAAGATGTCCTAGCTTGCTCATAATAGCATTTATAGGGATTGAGGCCTATGATAGCCTCCTCAGACAACAAAAGGAGGTCCAGACCTACAATATTCAATTGATGAGGAAATTTTGTAACAAATCAGCAGTATAACAGATTAAATATTGTCTAGTGATTTAGAGAAATAAACTGGACTGGGGCCCCCATAAGGTTTCTTCAGAAATCTGAAATCATAGCATGATTTTATCAGAGTTTTAGTAAAGCCTGAACCTCTTAAGGAGGCCCAGGCACCACACAAACATATTCAGTTTCCAAGGGGGCTACAACCTTGGATGTGAGATGGGAAAAAATTGGTCTGAAGGTGTGTAATCTGATGAGTGGGGTCCATAGTCTGCCATGCTGACAGTATCGAGATTTCAAACTCCTGTGTAAGAAGAGCAAGGAATTGGCTATATATTCTTTCATGCTTCAGACCTGGGCTTCCTATATATTCCTACACACATTCCACTCGTACAGGAGTGGAGCTCTTCATTTGGAGAGGACAATTTGTCATCATCAGAAACGTAGTTTGGAGTAATGAGAAAACTTTCAGGTGAAATTTTGTTTAAAATATAAATTTCAATATAAAAAATTAATTAGGTTCCATTATCTGAGGTTTTCTAATGGGAGAAATGTAACATTCCTCTAGCTTTTTCTTTTGTTGTTGTCATTCCACTATTTAACACAGTCACTGTCTATAATTTGATGCATCTGCAGTCCCATAAACAGTTGAATGCAAGGATGACCACTAACTTAATCAAGGATGTGTTTGTAAACCAAGGAAAAACATACTGGTAATAAGAAGACATTCATCCTGAGTCACCATTGACAAGCTTGAACAGTTAATCTAGATTTTTTTCCCTAAAAAGTATATTTCCATAATCTTACACTGGGTCAAATCACCATGTATATATTGGGTAAAAGGTGAAAAAATATTTTTTCCCTTCACGTCTAATTGCAGAAAGGCTTCCAAGGTTTTTGAATACATTCTTCATGAAATTATCTTTCTTGCATTCTCTTGTTCAATTATGCCAGTCTTTACAGAAAGAAGAAAATTACAAATGTTTTCATTGTTGCTTTTGTTGAACTGCAAGCACAGCAAAACTAGAAACTATCAAACTACTGAAATGTTTTGGCTGGACATTATATAAACCTGTACCAAGAAGTTGCATGGCCTTCATCAGATTTATTTTTATGAGAAGATTATTAGAATGGGATAGAAAAAAAAAAAAAGTCCATTCTGTGAAAGACTTGCCATGATTATAGTTCAGAGGAAGGGTATACTGCATACAAAGTGAGAATGCTTACACTTGTAAGCATTCCATCTTGGAAGAAATCCACTCCGTAAAAGTTTCAGGTCCTTTAGGAAAGGTTTTGACTCTCATACAAATACTATAGATGGGAGCGATGCACATCAACTGTCACAGAGCTGCAGACGAATGCAGTGGGAGGAGATTGCATTTTATTAATCAAGATTACACCAGGTAAAAGCCATGCGCTATTTAGGCCCCAGAAGTAGAAGTCCTTCTATCATAGTCATGTAACACCAAGTGAGGACAAAAGAATGATGGCAAGCTCTTTAAGGTTCAGATTTTTTAGTACCATCAAAATAAGTCAATAATTCAGTCAGAGATCAGGAAGCAAAATCTAAATCATTACCTAACCTTCCTTCTCACCAAATCTTATGCAGTGGGAAAGAGTGGATTCAGAAGAAGAGGTGTTATGAAGGATTATCAAAACTTGCCCACATGAGCAAGTGTATTATGGATCACATGTCTGCTTGTTGCTCTTTTGTAGGAGCAAAATGTAGCTCCCACGTTTTCAAAGAATAAAGAGATATTTATTCTGTAATGTGCATGCATCCTCTCTTAAATAGCTGCTTCCTGTCAATCCAGTGAGGGCTGGAGCTCAGCAATAAATAGAGTTTTCCCTAGTCTGTGCCTGTGGTTTATCAAGTGCACTGAACAAAGGTGCTACATAAATGTCACTAGTTATTTTAGGCTGTTCCCTAGGGGAAGCTGCTATAAAGGATGTCAGAAATAACTGTTGCCACATACCTAGTAGTGTTCACATCATCCTTTTAGGCCCCCCAGAACAGTCTGCAGCTAGTTTTCTCTCATAAGACATGATAACAGAACAATAAGACTACACACAGGAGGTACCAAGCTCAGGTTCACGGTCTCTCTTATGTTCAAGGTGCAGGAAAAACAGAATGCTTTTGTTTTGTTTTGTGTTTGAGTGTGCTAGCTACTATCAGCTCCTTGGCTATTTTCAGCATAAGAAAATTCATCCATGTGCTTTTTTTTTGTGCCCTTCTAGGTGCCCTTCTACCTACCTGTTGTATTTCAGTATCAAAAGTATTTATGTAACTAAGCTCTTTTGGCTTGTGTCTTAAACTAGCAGAGGCCATCCAAGACTAAGCTCGTGCTGTTCTTGCATTGTCATTGTTGTATATTTACACAGCGTATGAAAACACTGTGTCTGGAAAAAAAAAAAAAAAGCATGAAGATAGAAAAAACATCTCAAGTTGATCCATTAAGCTTGTGTGTCCGTATGTCTGGCTGCAGCCTTGCCCAACTCAAACTATCTTCCTATCAGGAAAATTTTTCTTTTGTTAGCATTAAGAAAACTCCCAGACTAGAAGACAAGGCTGGTGAGACTTAGCGTCATGTAGGAAGGCTACCTGATCTCCCTTAGAGCAACTTGGCTGGTAGCACCGTTTTCCTCTACTCTTCCTTGATGTGGTGATGGGATCATTAGGAAGTCCTGTCTTCGGGCCATACCTCTCACAGCAATGCACAGGAGTCAGCTGCCTGAAGCTGTAAGCACCCTACCTCCTCCTCTGTGTAGCAAAACAAAGTATCTTCCCTTATTCCTGTTCTGAGGGGCTTCCAGGTATCTGCGGGCACTACACACCACGCATGCATCACGCGGGCACTACGCATGGCACGGCTGGTGGCAGCGCAGTGCGGCAGCATCTGCAACCTCACAAAAGCAAACACTTCGGCTCACCAAGGAAATCTGTCTGGGCTTGTGGCTTTCAAACCTAGTGAGTATAAGCAGGTTAAAACAAGGTACATCCGAGCAGGAATAATGTTCTGTTTTCCTTTTAAATATTGTTTTTAGATAAGCAGTGTTGTAATAAGTAGGCCCGTGAAGAAGTACTCACTTTTCAGCCTGCAGAGAAACACTTCAATTGAGTGTTTTCTGATTGACAGCCCTTCTCTCCCACTCAATTCTCCCACCTTCCTCCTTTCCCACCTTCACTCCAACTTTCTTACAAAATAAACATCCATTCATTTCATTGTCATTGTACACTCTTTACTTATACATTTTGAACATGTAACAAGGACTGGAGAGCTGCAAGGCCCTCGCTGAGGACTCCATTGTCCTATTACCATACATATTCCTTCGTAAATGTATCATTCTCCATCCTAAAAGCAGTTTGCTTTTTTTTTCTTTCCCAAAACTACGTTAGAAAGCTGCTCTAACCTCCCTGTTTACAGCTGCTCTAAACTACAAGATCTTCTTCTAACTACAGGCTACTCGTACAGCCCCTTGTTTTTTGTGCCAGCATTACTTTTAACATCTTTGGAGATTAGAGACACAAAGTATTTATAGGCAACACCAGTACCTACTCTGAGTCTTCACTGGCTAGATTAAAAGAAAATTATTCTTACATGAAAAGCTCTCCATTCCCTTAAATTTCCGCTATTCCTAGTAGGCACTCCTACCAGTCTCATTAAGCATTTTTGAACATGGATGACCAGAGCAGTTCTCACTATTTCATATGAGATAAGTGTCTGGTATAATAGCAGTAAAACTTCCCCTTCTCTGCTGCAAATGCCTCTCCTAACACATCCTAGATCATATTTGTCTTTTTCATGGCCACATGCTGCTGCGCTGTACTCAGGACTCCTAGATCCTTCTCCTTCTCCATCACTCTTCCCACTGATGAGCACGTTGAAACTTGGTAAAGCAGAAGGGCCAGTGAGACAGAGGACAGCATGGATCATGCCTCTCTATTTAAGAGTGCTCAGAGGAAGAGAGTGACATATATGAGCTTGAAAGAGTTCACAGCAGTTGTTCCAGTCCTTCAGGTCCTGTGGGTAGTGGTTTCCATTCCCACTCCACAAGCAACGCAGGAGATCAGGACCCAGGTACAACCGCAGCAGTGCCCAGTGCTGAAACAGGACCTCAGCAAGTTTCCCAGCGCGGGAGGCAGGGAGAGGGAAAGTAACAGCCTTGTCATGGAAGAAAGTGGCTAAAAATGCTCTGATATACAGAAGCTATGCTGATCATTTGTGAAAGGTCTGAGGGAAAATGATGGAAATGAAACAAGCTAGTCTGAAGAGAGATGTGAACTTTTTAAATCAAGCAAAGCAGTGCACACAGGGAAAAAGGAGGATGACAGCACTGTTCCTTGGAAAAATATTTTCATTGATAATATTAACTTTGCAGTCTACAACTATGAGGACATGCTGTAAAATTAGCACTCATTTGTACAATATGGCTTTGTATATTGTTGGGGGTAAAGCCTGTAAACTCCTCCAATCTTTCAAATTCACTATTTTCTGTAATACAAAAAAAAAAAAAAAAAAAAAAAAAAAAAAGCTAGCCATGCCATAGTTAAAATCACAAAGGGTCCCATGTACATTTATTTTAGAAATAATGTCAACTGGACTTCACATCTAATGCCTTAAAGCCATGCTGGACCATAAAAATGTCTATTATACTTATACTATGTATTTTAGGATTTTTTTCCTACCCTGTTAGCAGCTTCAAGCTGCTGGGCAGAATACTGACAGTTTATAAAGTAGCTATGCAACTGCCTCATCTGCACACCTACCTTGCTTGATAAAGGGTTGAAATGCTCACTTCCTCAGAGGTCCTCCTCTTTTTTTCCACTCAGCAGAAAGCACCTCTATAAAATCTGTCACCACTGAATTGAGATAAAGGCATTTATATAACACCTTTCATCCAGAATAATGTAGGAACACTTCACACAAGATACACACACATCATTTCACTACATGCAAAGAAGCAGAAAGCCTAGAATAGGTGGCCACTCTGTACCCTGCATCTCCTTTCTCTGACCTCAGCTCCCTGCTCCTCACTGAAGTTCTGTTGTCTCTTAATCAATCTTAGAGTAAATTATTGAGACAGACTTTTTGAAATCCATGAAAACTTGGACAGTTCCTCCATTTTGTAGCATAACCACTCTGACTACAGGATGCTGAGAAATAACAGCAAATTTTGAAAATGTATACTGGGCAAGCATCAAAATATATTCAAAATGCATCACCAAAAATCCGGATTATTGTTGCTTATGAAATAAAGTGACACCTATCATCAAATCACAGTGACATTTTAATGCCAATAGGACCTTTTCAAGTCCATTTTTTATTATTAACAACCATATCATTCATCCCTATTTAAAGCATTACTGTGCCTGAGTATATCTGTTATAAAACTTTTGAGAATGATGATAACACAACCCAGGCAATTACTCCTCCAACCACTAACGTTGGGGTATTTTTTAAATGAACAGTCTTGATTGAAAGATAAAGATTAGCTTTAAATTCCTCCACCCCTTTCTTTATTTGAATATGAAAGGAACATGTAATACTGATGCTTACCTTGATATGACATTAAAAGACAGTTTGGGTCAATATAATTAATAGAGAACAGGAGCTTTTTTTCTTTTTTTTTTATTTTTAAACATTTATACTTACTGATTTTACCTTTCAGAAGCATTTCAGATGAGTCAATTAGTTAAGTCAAAACCACAGACACAGAAGAGGCTAGCAGACAATTCCTCTCTTAATTTATATATTATGCATACAACATTATGGGTTAACCTATCCAAATATGAGAGGGGAAAAAAACAACAAAAAAAAGAAGTTTTTCTGCAACAATACTTCAGAGTGAGTGTGAGTTTAAGTGAGTTTAAGTGGCCCCCAGCACTGCTTCCTTGCACTTGGTGGCAAGTTTATGGACATGCTGTAAATGTCAGACTACGCCTTTTTTAATAATATAGAAAGACACTATAATACTGTTTCCTTGTAACCAGGACAGAAAATCATTTGGTAAGAGTAAGAACATTTATTGGTTTTGACATAAAAATTTCTTGCTGTGAGGTGGAAATGCCGTCCTCCAAATACCGGAAGAAACGTGAAATCTCAAGGGTTATGTTCAGTAACTCTTGGTTCAAAAGCAGACGCTGCAGGTGCATTATTTAAGAGCTTGTCAAAGATAATCTTCTACAGCGCTCTACTCCAGGACCCATCTCTGGCTATGCCCAGCAAGGAAAGAGTCTCATGTAAATATACGGCAGAACTGGCTAGCTGTGCATCAAGCCCATACCTCCCGTGCTACCTCTTCAGTATCACTGTGGTTGCTGCAAAATGTTGATTTTGGAAAGTTTTTCAGTAGTGGATGTGGCCATTCCTCCCACATATGTTATATAAGTACAGCCCTATGAACAAGCTTTTCAATATGCACTTGCTCTGAAAAATTCAAAGCAACAGTTCTCACAGTAACACTGAATACAGTAATAGAAAATATGCGTAACATAAATATGGCTAATTTGGTGCAACAGACAAGGTATATTCAATGTGAGAAACAGTTGCAGTTCAAGCTATTGCTTTGAATTTGCTAACTCCTGGGTACAAAAAAACTTGAGTATATTTTATTCAACATTTCTTTTTTCCTTTTTTTTTTTTTTCCTTTTCATTCTTTCAGAGCATAAATCCTTGAGCAGAAGCTGGCCATATTAGGATTTTAGCTAGTATGATCACAAATAAACATGCTAGCAGAAAATCATAAGATAATCAAAGGATCAAACTGTCAGAAAAATCAAATGGGTTGACTGGCTCCCTTTTGCAATACAGAGCAAACAAGATTTTTAGCAGCCTAAACCATGGAAGTACCGCTGCCTTCAGTACATTCATTTGAATCAAGGATCTGACCTGTGTTTCCTGTAGAAGATACTGCAGATATACATAGATCTTCTGCCATAGATAGCTGCCTTCATGTTTTTCTCATTTATCAAAATCCATCAACATTTCAGGGAGGAGAAAAACTATGTCTTGGATGCCAGAGTAAAAACAAAATACACAATCCAGTTTGAACTCCTCCCATATAGCCTAAGAAAAAATCCTTATATGGAGAAATCATGGCTGGTAGGATCACCCTTTTCATACATAACTGAGTAGCTTAAAAAAAAAAAAAAAAAAAAAAAGAGTAAAATCACTTTGGGCTGACAGCAAGGAAGAGAAAAACATAATTAAAAATTGCGTATTTTCAGAAAGTACCATTTTGATGGAAAGTGTTTACCCTAAATATGTCTGTACTGGACAGTCAAAAAGGAGATGAGAAATATCTGGCTTTCTTAATGCATCATTGCATTAAACAACAAATAGGAGGGGAAAAGAATACGCGTCTTAAAGATGGAGAATGCAAGTCACAGAATTGTGGTGCAGAAAAAAAAACATTTTTGCAAAAGGAAAAAAAGGTGCTCTGTAATGGCTACAGCAATTAAAGTACACAAAAGAGAAGGTGACCTTGGGTGCTTAAATTAAAATAATAAAAAAGAAAGTAACTCTGCACCAGTTCTCATTTGCACTGAACCCTGAAGGAAGAAAATTAGGATGATTACACATTCTACCACAGTAATCCTGGATTAAGGCATTTAATTTCCTGGACTGTTTACAAACCATCAATAATAAGCAGATATATGGCAGGCTGATTTAAAAGTATATTACTTTGTTGTCAAAACTAGCTGTAGTAAAAATTCTGGACTATGCTATGTGTTAATCTTTTTAAAGCAAGGGGTTTTTTTAGGGGTCTGAAATAATCTTCTGTGTCTGAACTACCTCTCAGAAATACAATATCCTCTGCAAACATTAAGTACGTGATTGCTCTTTTGTTAGCAAATAAGGGCATATCTAGACCTATCAATTTGTGAATGGCTTGGAAAATAGGTGTCTACAAAATAATCTGCTTATAGAAGGTAATTATCACAAGAGTAATAATTAAGAGAAAATATCTGTACCATGTTTACCTTTAGGAAATGTTATTTTTTTCAATAGAATAGAATCTCGTTATAAGTTAAAATTTACATTACTTTGGCAAATATCTGAAAATTTTCTGTTCATCATAATTCTAAGGAATCTGATAACTCTGAATCAAAAAAGCTTCAACAGTTTTCTCTACTCTCTCCTGCATCAACAAGTATTACCCAAGCATTCATCGTACAGGTAAATAAATGATGCTTATCAGCTAAGGTCTCTGGTACCTTGGAAATACAAAATTTCTCTGTCTGGAGCTCATATTCCAAGTGGTCACCAAGGGTTGTCACTTCACATGACAGGCTAACATGGCTAAGAACTTCAAAAATGGACAAAGCCTCAGGTTACATGAAAAGAATATAATTCCAAATACATTTTTTTTCTCCAGTTCTCTCATTAAATAGAGCACACGTTTCTTCCCCTTGCACAGTGAACTAAATTCACTTTCCCTAAATCGTTCTAACCTGTGCCTCAACAAGATGGCAGCTGGGTTCAGTTCTTTAATCCAAGTCAAGAGAAATCTTTATGCTGAGCTTAAAATGTTTTATATCAAACTGATGAGGAAACCCATGTGTTACATCCCATTGCAACTTCTCTCCCTGTAATCCACAGAACCCTGTTACTTTGGTAGGCTATGGAGCATGAATTATTCCAAATTTCACTCTCACTGAGGTATGAAATAAAATAATCATTGTATCAAATGAGAAATACAAGAAGTAGGAGGTGGCAATTCTTAGCTGGGATGGCTGTATCCTTACAGCTGATGCCTCAAAGCTGAGAATCACTGCAGTCAAATAGAGAAATTCACTTATAAAAACTCACTGATTTTGCTAAGAAAAAGTTTGGAAAAAACACACATTACCATTCAATGATAAAATTTCTAATCATCCATAGTGGTACGCTCTATGACTGAAAGCCAGTTCACCATAAAATGAATGTCACTGCACACAGCAATACAGGGAAAAAGGGGATGGTTGTGAGGAGAGAAAAAAAAAAACAAAAAACCAAAAAAACCCAAAAAAACAGAAAAATACATCTTAGAAGTTACTTATGTTTAATGCTTAAAAGTCTGAATGCACAAACAATAATCTACCATTATAGAAGTACTGGTGGTCAATACAATGCATTAGAACTATGTACAATGACACAGTTTAGTATCAAAATTTTTCTACACTGTAGAGTATTACGAAACTGTTAATGACATCAAACACTAAGCACTTAAGACACCATTTTTTGCTACCACATTTGGAACTTCAATGAACAGTCCATTTTAACTTGCAGCATCAATCCATTTCTAGTATGAAATTAAGTAATTTTCTACTTATACAATAAGATTTATCTACACGGGTCTTTTGATTTTGATCCATAGCAGCAAAGGCACTGTACATCAGCAGATCCACAGACTTAAAGATTTTTTTAAAGCATTCAAAAAAAAAAAGTCACAGATCATAGTTTAACAGCAACAACAACAACATAAAAAGATAACACAATGTCTCCGGCACAGTGGCTCAGCCTGTGTCCATTTTGGGTACATCCAATCAAGACTTGGATTGAAATGGTGGCAAACAAAGCAAGTCCTTTCTCAAGTGAGAATCCATTCCTTTATTGTACTTAAGAATGAATGCTCTTGTAAATCCTACCTCAGAGGTCCTTGCTTTTATAAGTTTGTAAATTGGTAGGAATTCATTCTTATTTCAGTGCAGTTTGCAATGAATATATCAAATATTTTTCATAATCTCTTGTAATTGAAAAATTGCCCAAAGACACATATCCCCATTGAAAGAAACGTGGCAAGTTTCCAGAAGTAATAATTCTTTGAGGCAACTTATTATACTTCTCTCTACAATATACAAAGAGAGGTGTTATATTAAAAAAGCTACATTGACACCAAAATCTTTTGTTCATCAATAGAAAAACACTAAGAACAAATCTGTTCAGAAGATGCTATATAGACATTGGAAATAAATTGGCACATTCTCATAAAAGGTATTTAACTTAGATGAGAACTGAACTTGCCATTCATCACAGGCATATAAATCATTGGCTATAGGTTGCAATTTCCTAAATTTTCAAGACTATCTAAAATAGTTAAACTAAGCATATCCCCATCAAATATTTATACTGTAACAGTACTTTGAGGCCTCACCAACAATAGCACTAAAAAAAATCCCCTTTATTTTTTTTTTAAAATCAGAAGCTACGAGTCTATTCAGTGTAGCTTTTATTATCTCCACAACATCCTTCTCTTCAGTCCCTGTCATCCACCAGCAAAAGCACAAAATATACAATGCACCTTTCAAACTAAAGCCGGGCCAGACAGCTTTATTTAGTCAGTTCATTGTTAGAAAGCCTTCTTTAAACAAAATAAATACATTACAGCTATAATACATAATTAAAGAGTCAAGTTCACTGTTAAGTATGCTTATTTCATCTTCTTCCAAGTATATATTTGATGATTTGGTATCACAAATTCTTAATCAGCATTCACAATTCAATAGCAAGTTAAAAGGGGAAAAATAAATCTATAACTGTGACAAGCATTTAA
>PTEX01000087.1:2829691-2917963 GCA_003342815.1 Eudromia elegans | reverse complement strand
AAAAAAAAAAAAGAAAAGAAAAAAAAAAGAAAGGAAGGAAGGAAGGTAAAAACACTACTGAAGTATTATGCTAAAATCCTGATGAACCAGCTCACCGTTCAGATTAAGAAGGTGTACTATACGGCTTTGTCACTTTATAGTTAAAGGGAAAATGTTCAGGGACGAATGGCTATAATTTCATGAAGCTTGTAATTTACTGATACTAACCTAGTGGGTCAACACTTGGGGGCTTGCCAGGTACAGGTCTCAGTCCAGGAGTGGAATTGCTGCCTGGAGTTGGAGCATCAGTCCGTGGAGTTGGGGTGTTTGATTTAGATACAGGTGTGGTAGACTTCTCATTCTAATAAACAAAAAAGATAAGGAAAGTTATCTTACTTTTTGGCTTCTTAAACTGCAGCTGAAAAGAGAGTAGATGAGAACTAGAGTGTGGTGAGATTAGTAAGGCCTGAGTTTTGACTTTAAGAGTCAGTGTCAATGAAGTAAAATATGCAGAGACACTTAGACACTTAAAAAGATAGAATATCTTTGAGAATTAACTATAGTCTTCATAGCTTTTCTCATTTGGGCCAACCATATGATTTGGAATAAGATCAATGACTGAAAATCATTACCATTTAACATTTCTATAGCGTGTGTAAAATCTTTTGGAGATCTCAAGACTGCTCACAGTGGACCTGTTCACACCATGATTCACCATGATTATTTTAGATAAGCCACTGCCTTGTGGACAGGAGGAGCAAAAGAAAACTCACAACCACGCAAGAACTCATCCCCATATAAAGTGCTGATAACAAAGGTTTGAAGCAGTGATGGGTATAAAGTCAGGAACTGCACAGTGCCACTCTTGTGTAAAGCTTGTTCATCTGACAAAGAGCTGACTCCTGGGTCTGAGTCTGTCTTTTCACCACCTTTCTAAGCACTACCATCAATTAGGTCTTTTTTTGTTTATTTGTTTGTTTTCTTTTCATCTTTTTTTTTTCTTTTAAACAATCATGTGCCCTGACCTGCAAAGAACTATGAGAAGAGTTATGGTGCAGCTCAGAAATGTGATTAACTGCAGCCACAAACTGGATAGGCAAGAACACCCCCTGACTGGCAGGCAGCTCTTTTTTTGCATTGTGATTTGTGATACAAGTCAAAGAAAGCTCTTGTAAATGACAGATTACTTTTTAGATAGAAAATAAAAATTATTGTTATTGTATATGGCCTGGTAATTCAAACAAAGCTAACAACCAAATCACATCCAAGCAGGGAACTGAATTTGCTATAAACCACAACACAAGACAACTGCTCAAGGAACCCCTGTGTACTCTTTTTTATTCCCAGAATGACACGTCTTCTTATGGGGAAGGAGAAAAATCTCTCTAAGCACAAAACATCCATTATTTTTTGCACATGACCAGCTAAAATAACTTCTTCTCAAAAGGCTATGGACTTTCCTCCTTAATTGCTCAAAATAGAAATAAAAGGAACTTTAAAGTGATTTTTCATACCTGATACTCATAGCTTTAAGAATTCAGATTGTGTCTATATACACAACTGGTTAACATATGTTTCATTATATTATCACAGGTGAGGAGCATTCAGAGGCACTTACAAGGCTTAGTTCTTTGGATTTGGAGGAAGGAGTACTGCTGGAAGATGCAATAGACGCTGGACTAATCGGTGCATCTTTCTTCAGCAGTCGAGTCTTATCCAAGCCATTCTCTCGTGGAGAGTGTGCTGGGCTTCCCCGAGGAGAGGAAGGATCCTAAACATCGACAATATTGGTTAGTAGGAAAAAGAAAAAAAATGTGGAAGCCACAAGCTCTTGTCTTTAGTAATCTACACTTTGGAGAGAAGATCTGCCCTAAAAGGTGGCATGTCTGTTCAATCTGTGTGATTTAGCAGATAAAACTGTAACATCAGGTTCATAATCCAAGAAAACTATTCTGAAGAAGGTTTTAAAATTGAATGCTGTTACCAAGAAAAAAAAAAAAAAGGAAAAAGAAAAAAAGTTAAAAACTTTCAAACTTTGGAGTAGGTTAGTAATCGTAATTCTCATTTTTCTGGAAACAAACAGAGGTACTTGGCAGTTCTGACTGAAGTTTGCAAAAGAAGTCAAGACCATAGTGAAAGAAAACACAGACACTACTACAAGCAGCACCTTTAGTATACAACTGGCTTCAAATAGCCCAAAGAAGTCTTTTGGTCTGTGCAACAAACACAAGCTCACATGTAGGAGTTTAAAAGAAAGAAAAAAAAGGAAATAAAGAAAAAAAGGAAATAAAAAAAAAGTGTTATAAGTGTTATAATTTGTCTTGTCTTCTACAGAAAGAAGACCTGCCTGGATTCCCCCAGGAATTTCAACCCTTTGTGAAGGCAAAGATTGTAAGCTTATTCTCATATCTAATATGCATTGAAACCAGTGAACCTCCCCCCTCTCCTTGCTATTATAGGTACCAGAATAGCTTTACATATACCTCATTGGAAACATCAACTACCAAGTTGTCATCACTCTTTTCACCATCACTGTCCTGCAATGACAAATTACAATGTATAAAATTTAAATATATAATTTATTATATAATATATTAAGTAACTTAAGTATAAAGAAGAAAAAGGATGAAATAACAATAAGCAAAGCTGCTTATTGTTATACGGTATAACCTTTATTTTTACCTATCTTTATGGGATAATAAAATTATATTTAGGTCTCCTATAGCTTCTTCTCAATAGGTTTCAGAGCTGTAGCACTCTTCCTAGTTTTCACATAAGTTAATAAAGACAGAAGATAAAAAATATTTGTAAAAAGTTGCACAGCACTGAGAAGCACAACCAAGACATACCCCAGCCTTACTTAAAGCTACTAAGTTGTAGATAAAGGCTGAGTGCTCATCACCTGCTTCTAGATATTCTGGATTTATGTCATCTAAAATACAATAAATCTCGAGCACTTAAGTCTTCCATCCAGCAGATAAATGCAGACAATAAGTATCTGTTAAAATTTGACCTGCAAATTTAAACTTAGGTATGAAGTAGGTAAAAGGTAGTTACAGAGGAGACAAGTTCAGCAATGCAAAATTTAAATGTTTTACTCACATAACGAGCTGCTATTTCTTTCTCTTCTGTTTTCTGTTTTTTACTGTCTGAAGAGTAATCTGTTGAGTTTCTGTGCTTTTCTGCTGTTCTGAAACTGGCTGATGGAGATACAGAAGAGCTCTTCAGTTAGAAGTGGTTGAGAAAGAGAAAGAAAGAAAAAATATTGTTGGATGCTCCTTCAAAATTGCAGTTTGTTTGTCACTATCCCTCAGAATCACAGAATCCTTAGGGTTGGAAGGGACCTCTAGAGATCATCTAGTCCAACCCTAGTCCAACCCTGCTCCAGCAGGGACCCCTAGAGCATGTGGCACAGGGTGGCATCCAGGCCGGTATGGAAGATCTCCAGAGAAGGAGACTCCACAGCCTCTCTGGGCAGCCAGGGGTCTGTCACCCTCACTGTTAAGAAGTTCCTCCTCACCTGGAGATGAAACCTTGTATGCCTCAGCTTAAAACCACTACCTCTTATCCTATCATCAGCCACTATGGAAAACAGTTTAGTATCCTCCTCCCTTCAGTCATACCTCAGAAATTTGTACATATTGATCAGATTCCCTCTCATCCTTCTTTAAGCTGAACACACCCAGCTCATTTAACCTCTCCTCGTATGGTAGGTACTCCAGTCACCTGATCATCTTTGATCACCTTCATCATCTTTGTCATCGCTGGACCCTCTCCAGAAGCTCCATGTCCCTCTTGTATTGGGGAGCCCAGAACTGCGCCCAATACTCCACGTGCGGCCTCACCAGAGCTGAGCAGAGGGGCAGAATCCCCTCCTTTGACCTTCTAGCAACGCTCCTGCTGATGCAGCCAGGACCCCATTGGCCTTCTTGGCCACGAGGACACATTGCTGCCCCATGGTTAACTTGTTGTCAACCAGGACTCCCAAATCACTTTCCACAGAGCTGCTTTCCAGCAGGTAAACCCCTAATCTGTCCTGGTGCCTGGGATTATTCCTGTCCAGGGACAAGACTCTGCTCTTGTCCTTGTTGAACCTCATGAGGTTCCTCTCTGCTCAACTCTCCATCCTGTCCAGGTCCCCCTGGATGGCAGCATCGTCCTCTGGAGTGTCGGCCACTCCACCCAATTTGGTGTCATCAGTAAACTTGCTCAGGGTGCACTCTGTGCCCTCGTCCAAGTCATTGATGAACAAGTTGAACAGCACTGGGCCCAGCACTGCCCCCTGGGGGACACCACTGGCCGCAGGCCTCCAGATAGTTGATTTCTGCAGCCTCACTGAATAGCTGGTATCAGCAACATTAACAGAAAGAAAGAGCTACCTTGGATACAAATACTGTATATTGGCCTGGCTTTGGTTTATTTATTCAATAAATAAATAAGTGTTAATGCAGTACTGACCTCCTAGGGCAGGGGGTGGGAAATCAGGAACAACAATAAAGATAGTGCAAAGATGACACACTTCAGGAAACACCTGAGAAAAGTTTTCTAGCATGGAGAGAAGCTAGGTCTTGAAAAGTCTCTCATCACAAGCAAGCAGTCGAGGCAAATCTGATGCATAACATGATTAAAAGCAGATCGGGGCCAGCGGTAGGCAGGAACACAACAGCTCCAGCTGTCTTATCCTTGTTCAGCAGCCCTACCTGATTAATGTTTACTACAGAGCCAAATAAAGAAACAGATGAGAAAGAAAGATCATTTGTATTTTGTGGACTGTCCTACAATTCTACTTTGCTTATTCAAACCAGAAAGACATTGTTGCTCTATTTCCAGAGCTTCATTGAGTCTGTATCTTGATAGACAAACAAGGAAGAAAGGAAAGATTCTAAGTTTTCTATAGGATTGATTCTAACAGCAGCATCAGGTTTTGGCCTTAACTCACAAAAACACTTATGCATGTCCTAAAATGTGTCTCAGAGTGAAGTCAGTAATTAGATCTACAGAAGTAATGACATGCTCAGGCATTCTGCAGAATTAGAACTGACAGGAGCGAAGATGAAAGTCATTTTCCATTGAAACTCTTCTTACTATTTCCCTTCTCTAGCCTCCTTACATAAGAGGGTAAAAACAAGCAATGAAGTAATTACTGTTGAATTTAAACCCTTCCCCTCATTCAGAAGGAATTCCCTTCCATGCATGTAGCCAGCTGTTGTTTTACATAAAACTCTACAATACTCCACACTGATTTGTTCTTGTTTGTTCTTAGTTCAAGTGCACACCTAAGCTTATTGTCTAGCTGCTACCAGGAATGCAAACCAGGAAATTATCACCCACATTATGCAATTTCTGCTACATCACTATTGCCAAATTACTTCTTTCCCTTGGCCTATTACACCACAAACTTCAGGTGAGGATCAAAAATATCTCTCCACAGAAGCTAAGCTGAAGTTGCTTCTCTCACCACATAATTTTTTTTTCTCCACATTGGCGCACGAAGTCCTGGTCTAATGGCATCATGCCATTTCTCTAAAACCTCCAACTGTTGTCAACAGCAGTTCAGATCACAGAGTGAAAACATCTTTTGTCTATTTTTGACTGCTAGACATTAACATTGCTGAGAGGAAATGAAAATTTTAAAGTAGATCTAGTACTGAATCCAGGTTGTGTCTTTCCTATTTCTCTCCATCCTTCTCTCTTCCAATATTGTAAAACAGTAGACACAGATTTCCTATGCTGCAAATACATCTTACAATGTGTTCAATGATTTACATTTAAAGCAAGTCAATATAAACAACTACTATGCTGTAAAAAAAAAAGTGCTCTTGTTTGCTCTGAATAGACAGTACATGTTAAAGCATTTGGAGACAGTGGTGACAGTAGGCTCAGAAGCCCTCCAAGTAAAGGCCAAGCACAAATGAGTCATGCCCTGATGGCTTGAGAAATATATTTGTTTACTATAATGATATAGCTTACACTTCTGTAAGAGATTTTAACAGCATACACATATTTATACGCATTTACAGTTTGGGAAGTCGTAGTTTGTAATATGAATTCAGTTCTTTATTTCTCTACTTCACCACAAAAGACAATCTGCCTTAAAATAAAAAAAATATTAGTAAACTACAAATTACAGTACTGGTGTCTGCAGAATTAAACTACTACACTTAGTTAAATAGAAATATTTATTTCCATAAATTTGAAACTATGCAGTTTAATTTTTCACAACATAGTTAGTTATGTGATATAGATACTACTTTAATCTTTTGATTTCACTGTTTAATAAAGTAATAAATTAAAGTGCCCTACTAGAATGATAAAGTAGTTAATTATCACTAACACAAAACGGATGAGCACCACACTGGGCACTGGAGCAATGTGTAATGCTTAATGCTTTTTATTCCTCTGTGTGCATGAGTGTGAAAGATCAGATTTGGTATCTTATAGAAAAAAATCTCGATATAGTATCCCACCTGCATATGAATCAAAATGAAGACAACTCGCCTACTGATTGCTGGTGAGGAGAAGAGTCACATTCGTGAAGTGCAGAAAGCTGACAAAATTTCATTTCCCAAACTAGAATTTGGCTATCGTACTCGGACTAATATTATTTTGCCTAAAGCACCGATTTTTACAGGACAAATCAATCACTCTTCCTTTAACTGTTTCCTCCTTCTTCTTGCATGGGAGCTGCAGTTACCCAGCAACACTCCTGCAATAGTAGCTTTGGTTTTATTTTTCCTCTCCAATATGTAATGGATCTGCCATACAAAAATCTCTTGACTTCATGGGATCTCTGGGACTGGTGCTGACAGATCTAAAATTATTTCCTATATTAAGTAACAATAATATAACATGTACTATTCAGCCAAAAAATCTATGGTCTAGATCTTGTAAAGTACCAAACCTCAACTGATTTCAGTATGCAAGGGGCATCTATTTGCACCAAGGTCCTACAAGGTTCACAACAGCAGTTCAGACTGTACGCAACTGTAACAATGTATTTTCAAATGCGACATGCCTGGACATCATGGTTTCCACTGATATTACAGACTACATACAATCTGGTACTCATGCAATAAGTCTATATATTCCAAGGGAGAAACTTATGTTCCCAGACTCCACACAAAAACCTCCATCAAAGCACAGCATTTATCTGTCAGATTTTGCTCTGTTCCTCGATTAAAACATCTTAGATCTCCTAACAGCTGCCTTTTAGAAGTTATAAGAGAATAGCCACATAGAGAAATTAATTGATTCAGCATTATGTCTTGAAAGGCTGTAACTTAATGGACCAGAATTCTCATTTTAGCAACTATTACAATTTATAGAGAAATATTCACTGCTATTTTTCTTCAATAAAATGTTTTAACTTACTAGAGAAGGTAGCATTTTCCCACTAACAAACACCAATTTTGTTCACACATAATAATTGGATAAAACACAGGAAAAAATATTCTTTAGAAAGTGGGTTATTTTTAGTTTATGCTTTAGCAAGGTGTACCAGGTTTTCATTTTCTGCTTAGGTAGAACATTTTATTCATGCCAAATACACCACAAAATGCTGACAAAAACCTATTCAATGCATACATTTATAGAAAAGCTGAGCATGTTGCCTTGTTCATATAATTTGCCTAAGAGGTGAAACAGTTTCTAGTGCTGAATCCATAGGATCTTTTACACCAGACTATAAAGCACGAAGCACTGCACTTCACTCCATATTTTGTATAGTGTTGAACACAGTGTTTAAAACAAACAAACAAAAAAGAAACACAGCTAGACAAACAAACAACAACAAAAAACACACACAAAGACTATTCAGACTCTTCACAAAGTGCAGTGTTTTCTCTCCAGCATTCATCAACATCCACGTAGGTGTTGCTCCAGGCGGAATGCTCATGCTAGACACACAAATTAAATGATCATAAAGAAGACGCTATAAACCTCTTACACCATAAGCCATAAAATTCTCACCAGTAGCAATGCAAACATCAGCATGCTGTCTACTTGGGATAATTAATATTTTGAATTGCTTGAAAAATCCAGATTCACTGTCATCATTTTAACCCCAACTTCCACTGAAAGTTACTTGTATTTAGATAGATGACTCATGCTGCAACACAGCAGAGAAGAAACAAACAGTATAGTCAGATCAGGGAGTCTTCTATCCTCTCTCAAATCCTATAAGCACTAACTCCCCATATGCTAGCTCTCCTGCAGATAACTCCTGCTAACTCCTGGCCTGAGTAGATGAAGTGATAATTAAATGAAATCACTGGTAAAAGTAATGACTAGCGATGACAGCATGAAAAGCCCTCTCCTATGATGAAGCTAGTAACTCTTTAAAGCATTTCTGAATATGACCATTCCCTAGCGTAACTTTATAACTCTTCCACACTGATTTATTTGGAGCATAATAATTAAAACAATAATTCCCAACAAAGTGGGAATTATGAGATAATTGACCATCCTGAAGTATTAAGCAAACTGCAGTAAAAGCCAAGGATGCTCAGCGCTAAGGTCAATTACGATATAATTATCTGAATGACATTACTGCTGTTATAAAGTCTGTTGAAAGTATAAAAGAAACTATAAAAATGGATACAATATGCACCACACGAAAATGACCTGAGTAATGCTGCTTGGTTGATTGCTGCCAATGATGTACATGAAGCAAAAACACCAAAGTTGGGCATTGCTCCAGAATTTGGTTCAGTGCTCTCAACTCTTTGAGATAAAATGGTATGTTTAAATTGGAAACACACACACACGAAAAAAAAACACAAGTACTGTTACTTCTTGTAAATCAGGAGATGAAGAGTTCCCTAGAAGTAGTACTGCAAGGATTTACTGAATACAGCTCCACATTCACCTTATCAACATTTTTATGATTTTGCAAACTTCAGGTAGATCTTCCCTCAGCCTTCTCCTTTGCACACAGAAGAAATCCAGTCTTTTCAGTATCTCCTCGTGAGGCAACTACTCCATTCCCTTTATCAGTTTCAGGTTTCAGTCACCTTTCCCTGTACCTTTTCCAGCTCCACTATGTCATCCTTGAGATACAGAGACCAGAACTGTGTGCAGTACACAAGAGGAAGGCCTTCAGACTCAGAGTAACAAGACACTTTCTCTTCAACTCTGGCCTTAACATTAGGTCTAATGAAGGAAGAAACATACACATTTTTCAACGGGTCTCAGAAGACAAATGTGTGGGTTGCTGAAACCTTGTCAGAACCATCTATTCTGACAGGGTTTCAGCAAGGTAAAAGTTTACTCAAATCTCATGCCACTACCCTCAGTTTATGAGAGGTATGGAACAGTCAAATGACTTCATGAGACTCTCTTGCCTAATCTGTAAAATTATGGTATCTGCTGCTTCATTCTTCAGCCCAATTTCTCTTTATAGAATCATGTAGAAATATTCTAAATCAATCTGCTGTGTCCAAATTATACAGTCAATGTTTACACAAATGTTTCTACACAATAAATCTTCAGCATGGATCTCAATACAAGGAAACATTCTTCTGTTTAAGAAAATATATTAATTTACATACATGTAAATACATTTACATACATGTGTACACACATTTACATTCAGTTATTACATTTATTACACTGAAGGAGAGAGTACATAACTCTGCGGGCTGCTCTATAGATACTATACAGTATCTACACCATATCTGCTTTAACACTCCTACTTAAAAAGAAAAAAAAAAATCTAATAGCCCTTGTATCTACTCTAGTCTCAATGATTTTGAGATTTTTGCTTCGATTTATCAACATCTCTCCTCTGCTGTGCTCATCAGGACAACTGGGTTTTCCTTATCGTGCACAGAAGGTACTCTAGGCCAGCAGACTGATGAATGCAGCACAGCTTGGAGCCTGACTCCTCAGAAACGGCTCACAAAATCATCCCAGGATGATGGCCAAGTATTGTTACCACATACATCACTGGTCATAGCGAACTTCTACATTTTCACCTCTCATTTGCAACTTGATTCTCCATATTCCCAAACAGAAACCAAACTCCCACTCAACTGTGTCAAGATCACATTACTTGTCTGATTCATTGACCTTTCCCTGTAGCTGCATTTACAGATAAAGGACAAAATCTCCGTAATTGTTGGTGAAAAATGCTACCAACTAGCTTGAAAAAATACAGAACAAAGCTATTTTTAATATCACATGACCTTGCCTAAACTAATTGGACCGAGTTTGGTAATCAAGGGTGTGATAATTATTTTTAATACAAACTATGATTAAAATGCAAACTTTGAAGTTTTATATAGCATTCTTATCCACTAATTAACTTCACTAATTGCAAAATTAATGAAGTTAATTAGTGGATAAGAGTGTCATATAAAACATCAAAGTCTAGATGTGCAATGCTGCTGCAAGAACAATGAAACAGACATAAAAAAAAATCTAGGAATTTTCTTTATAGAATATAAAGAAAATGTACGAGCTCAGCAGTTAGCCTTCCAAGCACAACGCCCTCAAAACTTTTACATAAGAAAAGTATATGTGTATGTATATATAATGTATATGTTTGCAATTTCTTTAAAACTATTAATCTAAACTATTTATATTGGTGATGTCGGCCACCATGACTTTTAATGTAAACTAATAAAAAGCATCAGAGTCTAGATGTTATAAACTGGGAAAACGAACAATAAGCCTCTTTAGCTTGCATGTTAATTCCAGTCATATATTTCAACATATACTTAACAGTTTGCTATAAGCTATGTAGGCCATGCAGCAGGATAGGGATACCCAGCACTTTGGACATTTAATCCTGCCAGCATGTGCTACTGCTTTTCTGGCCCCTCCTGCTGTACAGGTGCAGAGTGGCAAGAAAAGCAGGGGTTAAAGCAGTGTCAAGGGCTGCTGGGTAGACTTTCACAGATGGATTTTTACAATAAACCCCTCAAAATACAGCTTCTCCAGTAATCACTGACTGAGGGACATGGCACATGCAAGGCCTAATCACTGCTGATACTGCAAGGGTCACAGGATGGAGAGCAGAACCAGTGCTGCTTAAGGACAGGCAATGAAGTCACAGAGGAACACAGCTGCGAGACAAAAAGCAAAGTCAGGTGTAGGTTAGAGGATATCTTAGCACAAGCACACGAAGGCAGTGAAATCAAGGAGTGCAGCATGAATAACACGCATCTTTTGGTAAACAAGACAGTCTGAACAAAGGACCTGGCTTTATGAAGGAACAAAAGTATAAGAAACAGATGGGGGAGGGAGAACAGGGAAGGGAGTTCAACACTCCTGATAGGTTTACAGAAGCTTCAAAGTTCACACATTACATTTACCACCAAGCCTGCTCTTGTCCACATCTGCCAACTCGTAAATAGTGAATTTAACTGATGGTAACAACCCATGCATTGTCGAACACCCTCTCCTTTAACCCGTAAAGCAACTCACCTGATTCACTCCTGATTCAGCACTCCTGATTCCAAAATGAGCCCTCCTGTTTCGGCACACAAAAGCAGGTGACGGGAAATTTGGAAAGAATCAAACTGATTTACAAGAAGGTGCTCACACACAAATTACAGCTGATAGGCAACGCAGTGAACAAACCCAGGGGCACAGGTGAGTTGCAAAGAAAACCTGTTCCTAACGACGCCAGAAGAGATGAGCACTCTGCAATATCAAAGGAGTGGATGCCTGGAAATGCTATCAGACAGAGAAAACTGCACTGCTGGCATTTGCGAAAATAAATGTCAAAATCCAGGAGAAACCTGCATAATCACATCATACAGAATCCTAAATACTACTTTAACCTAAATCAGACACGCTGAAAGAAGGAGGTCAAAGGATGGGTTACAGAGATGCAGATGGATGGAAGATAAACCATCATTTTTGCAAATCTGAAGAACAGAATGCTATCACAGAAATGCTGGACTGCATCTCTCTCCACTCTTAAAATATTTATTTGGGGTTCCAATTACTGATCTTTCATGCTATTTCCTTCAGAACAGACCTTGAGCAGCCCCAGCAAAATAGAAACAGAAAAGGCAAGTAGAGCTGGCTAGGGAGAGAGAGCACGCACCAGAGCGCACAATCACAGGATGAGAGAAAAAGCTCAACTAGCTGGAGCATTCAATGCAGCAATTTAATTGTGGGCTCACCAGCATGAAAGACAGATAGAACGATAACCACCAGCCTGTATTACGGGCTTTGATTCAGCGGTACTCCACAAGGCAAGGAAAAGCACTTGCTGTCTGCAAGTGCTGTTTCAAAGCACCAAGACCCACACACACAAAGGATTCCTACCGTCCAACGCATCTCCAGAATATTAACACTAATTGTGTTTGCACAGCAACTGAGTTTAAGCAAAACATACACACTAATTGGAGTACTTTCAGAACAGTAAGAAAATACTGAAGAGTGAATGTTTTATGCTGCCTATTAAAGGCCTGTGTCAGTACACATTGTTAAAACATATCTGCAAGAATCAAGAAATCCCTGTGAAGAACAACCAGCTTTTGCTTCGAGCCCTCTTTTCAGACTGAGCACAACAGTAAAACTGTTATCCTTTCACTTTGCACAGTGATTAAAATGGACTGTACGGCACTGTGCCAAGCTGAATGTGAACACTTTCCTGCAGCCACTCAAGGCGCGGGGGTTATAAAAATCTTGTCAGTACCAGCAACAGAGGTTAGGTGGTAAAAATACACACACCTACATCCCCTGTAATTTCTCTATTAAAGGTTTCAAACTAATAACAACCAAGTTTTAAGCTTCACCTTCTCCGGAGATAGCTAAGTGGATTTACTTTTCAAGTGATAGGTCTTAACAATTTTCTCCTGGGATTTGCATTCCCTATCTAATTCTTCATTTTGACCAGATGGATATAACCTAGCACTAATTAGCCTTTTATGTTGCTTTAAAACCACACAGATCATTTCTGAAGACAGCCTTAAAAGAAATTATATTTAGCTTCTTTCTACAGACTTTCAGATCAGCTATTTTTCCCCAGTATCACATATTTTTACTACTTGTTAGATCTAACAGAGGTTATATCCATGCCAAACCCATCACTGGGCACATTTGTGTTATCTTCCACTTCATATACATGTACAAAACCTTTGGGGAGGTAAAAATATTTTCATTTTATTTCTGTTTATCTTTAAAATATTTTAGAGTTGTCTTGCTGCAAAGATGTCCTAGGAATTATTTTACAAAAAAAAAAAAAGTTTTTACTGAATATTTCAAGGATAGCGCTAATGATCTCTTTGCATGATGACTCATTTCTGTTTCCCCTTTTAAAATTCTATTTTTCTCTAACTTGAATAGAAGGAAAGTAGTGGAAGAACTTCAAAAGCTCCCAGGATTACAACAAACACCCTGAATTGAAAAGAAACAGTCATTTCATTTCCAGATTGCTTCGATCAGAAGAAATATGTTCACATTTGTCCCAGGTATTAACTAAAAGGCTGCCAATTCACTCATCTCCTCCCTTGTCTGATCTTGCATGGCTTCTAAAGACCCAATTTATTTTAGGCTTTTTCTGTACCTTACATGATTCAGGAAGCCAGAGCCACAGCAAAGCACCAAGTGAGAACATAATTCATTATCTGACCAGTCTATTAATTGGGCGGGTGCATAAAGCATGACTGGGTGCTATTAAGCATTAGCAGATTCTGGTTCATGCTGATCCTGATCAAAACGTTCTCTCAACTGTCTATGAAAATACTTTCTAGAAAGTAATCTCTGAATGCTGTTTCCCTCTCTGCCCAAACAGCATTCAAGACTATTACATCTGCCTCACTTCCTCCAAACTCACTTACTGGTGTTCCCAAGACCCTTGTTCAGGAAATTATCCTATTTCCTATTCCAGAAAGCATTCAAGCAGGTGCCGGATTTGAGGTGCATGCTTTGATCTCCGAGGAGTTGTGAGTTGGACAAAGAAATCGGAGGAAGGCATGGATGTGTTTGCTGATATTTAGGCACCTACTACATGCTATCCCTGCTCAGGACCTTTGCTTGTTGCCAAAAAAAAAAAAAAAACCAAAACAGCTGATCCCAAACTAAACCTTTAAATCAAGGATTCTGCTATGCACAATGCATGAAGGAGTGGTGGTGATACAGATTCTCTATTAGCATTAAAGCATTTACATGAGTATATAACAGTATATTATGCATACAATCCCTATTTTGAGGAGTGAGAAAGCAAAATGCACAGTACTTCTGCCAGATTTTCAGATACACTACAAACTCGTGAGCATCTCAGAGCTTTGCCAAGAGAAACTGCAGTAGCTTTTATTTTGATGGGCCTTTCATTATTTATATTACACAGGTCATGCTGTTAATTTTTTAAATGTTAAAAGCACACTCAAATACTAACTTCAGGCCAGTTGAAGTGTTTTGATGTCAGCAATGAGAATCCAATACATTTTTAATTCAGTCTAGAGGAGAGAAAAAGAAAAAATCCTTCTCTTCTACTCCCCCTACACTCTGCCAAGTAGTTAAGTGTGATAACTGTCATGCACACACGACCTTCTGTTCTATTCAAATGAGTTACCTCAGACAATTTGTGAAGACTGCTCTTTCTCATTTAAGTACTTCATAAAATGATCCATCTTTCCCTTTGCTTTTGTTAAGAGAAGACTTCAGTAATCCCCCTAAAGCAGCATTCTGGCAAACGCTCCTAATTTATGTAATTCACTAGGTTCAACTCTACTGTTAAAATAATTTTCAAGGAGGACAGGTATAGTACATTATCATCATAACTATACAATCATGAGTTGAATTTTCCTTGGCTGAATTCCTAGCATTTTAATGCTGAAATTGATCTGTTTTAAAAACATCATGTGAAAGTTACATGCTCAAGCTCTTTATTTTAAATGGTTTAGAAATGAGCTTGTAGAAACAAAAACAAAAAACAAAAACAAACAAACAAAAGCCTTATATTCTCTAATCTAGCATTAAGTATACTTTAAAGAACAACAGGCATGTTTCCAAACAAACTTGCAGCGTACAAATTACCCAGCAGGGATGGAGATAACAATACCTATGGTGTGGGTTTAGATCTGAGAAGAAGTTGACATTTCATCAAAGTTGTCTAGGAAACCACTTTTAGATTTATTTATAAGGCAAAATGAAAGATGTTTATTTCAGTTTGGGGTGCCTCTAGAGAAGCTGACACGTAACAAGTTTATTAAAATGACAAAGGCAGGTATTTTCCTTGTTGATTGCGAGGCAATCACCACTAGCCAATTAATAACATGGAGATCAAAGGCCCAGGCAGTACAGTAAGCCCAGAAGTTACAGAGGTAGGTGAAAGTCTTCTCAAGTCACCCCAATTCAGAAATTACCTCCTTCTACATTGCAGTCAGGCTAATGCACAAGCAGATATGAACACATTTTAGCTCAGTGTGGAGTAGGTTAAAACATCAGCCCCTTTTATTATGAGCATCTAAATGAGTAACTCGATTTTATGTGTTGGTAGCAACTATTTGACTTGTGAGTATCTAAGTATTAGCAGATTGACAGGATTGATCCAGATGGGACTGAAGAAGCCAGATGAGAAGACAAGAAAAAAGAGAGTTGGGGACACACATAGTGATGTACAGCTCTAATTTGTAAAAGGGGGTTCTTAGATTAGAAACTTTATTAAATCCAGAGACTGCAGCACTTTCTTAGTGTACTTTTTTCCCTTCAGAATATGGCAAGATCATGGCTTTTCAAGGCAGACTTTCTAATAGCTGGCCACTAATACAAGATTTGACTGTTACAATGATCTCTGTGCACACCAGCTTGGACTTTGACATCAGCAGAGGACACATAAAATACTGCCAAGAAGTTTCTGGATAGGATTTAAGAAGCCAGTTTGTAAGCCACAACACTGTTTACCAACAAAGACCCTGTTGCTTGAACAAGAGGCTGCATTTCCTTGCAATTGGTTGTCCTCAGTAAGAATTAAAAACTGCCTTAAAAGCTAAATCAGAGAAAATCTTTAATCTTTATTCATTACTGCTTCCTACTATTACAGTTGTTCCTTTCTGAGCCTGAACTTATGTGTTATAGGGGAGGAGGTAAGAGAAGGAGTTACAGAATACAGCAGGACTGATAAATTCATCACTGTTCACTGTGTATAGACTTTATGTTTGACACCAAATGTAAACTCCCATTTCAAGACACCTAGAGCACCAGATGGAGCCTTTTATAGTGAGAAAATCTAACAAACTCTTTCATAGCCGGCACCAGCCTGAAGATGGAAATCCTCCTTCAGAGACTACGCGCTCTGCCCTCAGGGCAGTTCCACCAGCACCACAATCACGTTCATGCCACCCATCTGCGGGGCTGCTGCGTCTGCAGCAGCATCAGGGGAAGCGGTAGCCCCAGAGCTCTTAGCCTCGTGCCAGCCCGTGGGGCACACAGGAGCCGCACAGCCCCATGAGGACAGCCCCAGGCTGGAGGCAAAGGGTCATGTGTGGGTGCCAAGATGGGCGACTGCCAGCCCCGTGGCCTCAGACGTGGGGATGCTCCATCCAAGTGAACTGCTGTCGCCGTGACTGTCCCCATAGCCCAGGGACCCGCTCTGCTACGTCTGGGCTCTGTGGGTACCCAAGGAACTGGAACACACAAAGGGGCAAAGTAATCACAACTCCCGTGTAAATGAAAACGAAATGAAAATTCAGACAAAGATTCTCTTCACGAAGACATATAGAGATGAGGCAGTTGGCTGAAACACATAGTAACTGAAAATGATACTGCTGGCCAACTAACCCCATCATGACCTATTGAAAAAAAAATCACTTGCCCTTAACAGGGCACTAATCCACTGAGAGGTTTTAAATGGAAGAATGAGTTAAAAACAGATGATAAGGTAATGTGAGCAAGAAACTAAGACTGGGAAGCATGGAAAAGTGTGTTTATATTTGGGAAATCTAGGCTCCGTAGTCTGCTCTTTTGTCTGATCTTGTGAAGTCAATTAAGCCTCTTCACGCCTCAGTTCATTATCTGTAAAACAGGAATAATTTCACATGAGCAGAGCGCATTTTTTTCCCTTGCAGGGTTGCTGGGATGATTAAAGTATTAAAGATTTGGAGGTACTCCAGTATTATGAGGATGGATTCATTAACTACCTTATACTGAAATGGACAAATATGGCAGGAAAAAGAAAGAAGACAATCAGAAAAAACAACAAATAGAGTAATCCAATTATTGTAATAGGGTGCCTGCCAAAGACCAGCAACTAACATGTCTGCAAGTAACATCTTAGCACATTCTTAGATTTTTTTTTTTATAAATCTATGTCACACAAACATAGGAAATGTAAAAGAGGAGGCACTTCTACACATGCAAAACTGTCATCAGCTAAATCCATAGAAGCTAATACTACTGTATCTCAGATATGACTAAGACTTGCCAAACAAAAGTAAAAAAAGAAAACAAACAAACAAAATAAAACATAAAAATCACCATATTTCTCAATTACCCATGAATAACACAGTTAAACAGGAAAGCTGTTATCTGGAAGTTTGTCTTTCAATTTTTTTTCCCCTCTAAACTAACATTATTTATTTGAAATGTCGACAAAGCTAAATCTGACTAATAAACTCAAACCTGTACTTCAACATACCTAAGATCATCTCAAAAACAGCCACATGTGAGATAAAACCAGATTAAGAAAACAAAACAAACAAACAAACAAACCTAGCCATCCCCTCATTACTCCTTTTACTATAGCCTATAAAGCACATGTTGTATTTTATTTTAATTATGCAGTGCTTATGCTTACCACTTTCCATAAATAAATAAAGCAAACAAACAGGGTTGTACCTATCTGATTAAAATCCAATGTAAATTACATGCAAAGTAGGTGTAGCCCACTGGCTCATGGCAAGTTTCCAGTAAAGACCTTCTGTGCTGAAGGTTGTGCATCACTGATTTAGGGCATCATTACTTCACCCTTTCCTATGTTACATTATTTAAACTACTTTCCCACCTCTGTTCTTATTTCTACCTGGCCAGTTTAACATTTTCCTACTAGCTGACAGAAGACGATATAAGAAGTCTTGCACCGTGACACATAATCATTTTGTGATTTTAAGCGAGTCCAAAACCAATCTCAGTCTATGTAATATGGCACTTATCTCTCTCCTCCTTACTCCTGTAATCATTCACAACTATTGTCACCCCAATGCAAATTCTTCTCAAAAGCACTTTCCTGCTTCCAGGTCCCAGATGCCTGCAACTTCTGCCTTCTCCTAGCAAAACACAGCTTGGGGCCCTTCTTAAAGATCTATGAGCAAAGCAGATTAGCCTAGAGAGTAAATTCTGTGTGACCAAGTACAGAGGAAAGTGCATTTCACACGAAATCAGAAAACTATCCAAGCTTGATAAAAATAAATAAATAAATAAATAAATATATAAAAAGGCAATGCCGTATTCACAAGCTTTTTTTTTCCCTCCTTTTTTTTTTTTTGTGAATTCACTCACAATTTGGATGATCCAAAACAGCATTTCCCAAATGCTATACAAACATGATTATGGGATATATTTGTTTTCACTGAGCTGTAGTCTCTACCTTTCAGAGATTTCTAATTTTATCTTTGTTTAAGGTTGAAATTTGCTATGAGAATTTCTTGAGCCCCCTGCAGAATTGTTCAGGGTATTCCCTAAAGAGACAGAGGAAAAAAAAAAAAATTGGGGATTCATCATGCACAAGCTGATATTTACAGTAACATCACTCCCAGTACATGTTTGCTGGAAATAGCTTGATATTTCTTCACTTTCTTTTAATATTTGTAGGATTAATAACAAATTTAGGCCCTGATCCCACAGTATTTAACATATGGGAAAAATGCCCCTTGCTGACATTCACAGGGCTCTGGGCTTGCACAATAAAAATACTGCACGTTACCAAAAAAAAAAACCACAAAAAAACCACCAAAACCCCCTTAGTAATGGCAGCAGTAAAAGGTAATTTCTTCCTTATCTCTCTTTGCGCTGCCCTTCTTTTGTTGTTACCGTGAAGCAGCTAGGAACAATATGGCACCTAAGACAATGGGGAACACAAAACACTAAAGGGCGATTGCTCAAAGCAGGACCCATAAATGCCATAACCACCTTGCTACAGTGGCATTTTTGTTTTAGGAAAATTGAAACTACTAAAGGCAGGCGGCAAAATCCTGCACTGGGCAGCTCTGGTGCTTTGAACCCCCCAGCATCTGAGATAGTACCAGACAGGCAGTAGAGCAGAGGCAAACACCTCTGTATGCCCTCAGACAGCCACACAGAATCAGTTTCTCATTTCACTGTAGTGGTGACTTCAACCCCGTGAACTGTATTTGCTACTTTCCAGTTGACCTGCAGCACACTCTGAGATTGATTGCTACAAGAAAATGCTAGCTGGAATCACAAATATGAAGCACCTTTCCTGCTAAGTGATAAGACCTTCCAGATCATATACTAACTTCCTCCATGACCAGCCAAGGCAACCGTATTTCACAATGCATTAAATATATTAAGGGTCCAAAGCAAACAACATTCAGGGACAAAACTGAGAGCCTGAAAAGGCTAGAACAAGCTTGCTGCTTATCCAGAGCCAACCTACCTTTTCAGCAAAGGTTTCCTAAACTTACTCTGCTCTTTTCCCTCTATTCTCTGACGTCCCTCAAGACTGAAGTAAGATGAAAGGACAGATTGGGGGGGGGGGGGGGGAGGAAAAAAAGGAGTGACAAAACCAGACAGAGGTAAAAAGCTTAGACCCTGGCAGTCGGAAACCACATGGATAGGCATCTTAGATGTATGATTTTAAATGCCTCCTGTCTCTCTCCTTCCTCTCTTTCTGAAAGACTAAATGCAAAATGAAATCATCTTACAGAAGGACAGCCGCTTTCCCCCTGTGCTCAATCACTGCAGTCACACTATGTTGTCCAGTAACCTGCATTGATAATTCCTCATGAATAAAATGCCAACATTATCATCCACAGCTATGTTGTTGACATGCTTTTGCTATTTCACTAAAAATACCATTAATTTTCTGGCTTCACAACAGCTGAGCTACTCCCTATTTGAATATACAAAAGAGTATTTTGTTTAAACCAAATTAAAAGCGTTCCAGTAAATGACTTCAATTTTGCTGGCTATACTACTTCAGTGTATACTGTTCTATTTAATCCTCCCTTCTCCCTACTCTATCCCTTCTGCCTCCCCCTCTATCTTTCTCTCTTTTTTTTTTCGGCTCTCTCTTTTTTTTGTACTTAATCCTTTCATGCCAGGAACTGGATTTGCCCAGCAAGACATCCACAGGCAGAAAGAGCTTCAAAAACCGCAGTGCCAAAGAGTTAAGGCAACGGTGATATTGTCTCCACCGTCTTTTTATGCACATGTGTTTGCCAAAAACATATCTAACGGCAGTGGGAACTAAGAGGACAGAGAGAGGGAAGCACACAAACACTAAACACACCTTCCATTTTCCATCCAGATAAGTGTCGACATCCCCCATTTAAGTCAGAATGAAAACCACCATTACTGCCAAGCCCTCCTGGCATCTCACCACTTTATTTGTTCCCATTTGTATCTAATGCTTTTGTCAACAGTTCAACAAAAGTCAAAGCAAACAACCCACTACAAACACTGGGGGTAGCAGCAACAAGCATGAATCCTTCACAATTATCCAGCCCAGCTGCTCAGTGCCTGTCCAGGCTGCTTTCATTTACAACAGTGTCAACAAAAGGCTGAAACCCAATAACTAGGTGGGTCAATACTACCACTGTAAACCCTCTAGAGAAGGAAATGCTGTTCTGCTTTACTGCTTCAGCAAACATGCAGAATAATTCAGTTAGACAGACAAGAGCTTGCCTAATCATTTGTTGTGTGAATTATTCAAGGCTTTTCACATAAACTACTAAATGATGGCTCTTCAAATATTTCTGAGGAACTACCAGATGTCCAATGGAGAAAAGGAAACATTAGGCTAATTCTGACATAACAGTAACCTGTAATCTTGAAAAGCTTAACGTTCAAAGCATTAATTATTTTTTACCCCAAACTTCTAGTGTCATTATATAAAAACTAAATTAAAAAAAATGTTACGTACACATTGGTCTATCAGTTGTGTGTCTTTTTTTAAGCAAAAACAAGGCTGCAGCCCATGAATTTGCTTCTCTCATACAAGCTGTAAAAGAGACTGATCTCTAGGGAATTTGTAAAATGTAGATAGACTAGGCACAGTAGTTAGTAAAACCGACACAAAGAGGAAACATGCATTTATCCCCAGCTCTGCCTCTTGACTTATCATGTGATCTGTTACTAATCGCCTGCCTTAGCAGTTCTTTCTCCTTACCTGTAAGATGAATATTCACACGCTTTTCTTTAGTGGTCTCATGAGGGTTGATGTTTACATTTTCAAAGAACAGCATAAACCAGTCATAGGAGGCAGAACATAAGTGCTAAACATTGCATTTTTTTCAGCTCTGTTCTCTTTTTATCTTGGGAAGCAGCCAGTTTCTGATATTAATTTCCTTGTTTTCCTTGGCTTTGGTCATCACTATACTATATATTAACAGCTTATTTTTAAACTTTTTTTTTTTTAAAAAAAAGGATAAGGTAGTCAACATGATGATTTCTTTGATTTAATCTTACCATTGGCAAGAATAACTCTGGATATGAACAACTGTTTCTTTTCTAAGAACGGTTTATGTATACATCACAGCTCAGCGTTGGACAGATACATATTTTGAGCCAGAACACAGTATCAAATACACTTATAAATATTTTATTTTTGACATCCACAGCAGCCATTGTGCATGCTGATTATATAGTATTCCAAAGAGAATTCACAGGAGCTTTGAGTTTTAGCAAAATAACATGAGAAATTCTGCCTATATGTCAAATTAAAACACATATATTTATTTTTATAATTAAAATCTATATCATATTTTGTTTGTAAAACTGAAAGTATTGATTACACTGTAACAAACTCTGGAGTTCTGTGTTGTCAACATAAAGAGCCATGTTCAGACAAATAAAATTTTCTTCCCATTCCTGTCCAAAATAGGAATAAAACATTGGTTATTAAGTATCTGTAGCTCTGTCACTTTGGGTTTGGGGTAGCTAACTACATATTTCAGACCTGCTCCTCTTAGTGGACAACTTCAGTTACATTTACCTTCATAAATTAATAATAATAATAATAATAAAGAAATGCATGCAGCACTATCAGTATCAGCATCAACATTAGTAAGACTGGTGCCTTCACTGACATAGTCAGATAGCAACATTTGTAGATGATTTTTGATCCCCGTGGCCCCTAGACACCACAAAAGGTATTTCACCACAGAAAGGATTTGGTATCAAAAGGTTGCAACTTGCACAGATTAACTGCAAAAGACTGTACAATCCCACGCTAAACACATTTGAAAGAACAAGCAGAGACAAGTAAGCCATCTCCCATTCTCCACCTCATGGTGCAGGAAGAAGGATGGAAAAATGCATTTCCAGCCTCTGCCACGGCTTGGGACAACACAGTCACCAGAAAACGTTCATGAAGCGCACAGCCCTGCTGAAGGCCTGCTAAATACTTAATTGCTTCCAAACACGCTGTGGTGTGATATGAAGCTTTTAGGCTTCGTTGGTGGTGAGCATACAGTGCTTTCTATAAAGACAGGAAACTGACCCTGGAGAGGCTGTCTTTATGCTGAAAGCTGGGTGCCCTTGCCACTCTTAACACCAACCACGTGTACGGACAGTGCACGTGGAATAACACCTCACTTCAAGGGAAAGGGAAAAAATCCACGAGGTTTGTTGGCGACTGATTTTCAAGCATATGCCTTTAAACTGGTCAGATGCACAGTTCCTCCTGTGACAGCAAAGCTCATTTACAAAGTATATTTCCACCTCTCAGTAAGAAACTATTTTACTGAATCAGGGAAGGAAAATAGTGTGCAAAAATATTTGCAGATAAATATATCGTAGCCTGATGTTTTAAAAGAAACCCTGCAAAACTGAGGTGGAATGGAAATATAACAGCAACAGGTATGAATTCAGCAAATGCATAGCAAGAAGAGACAAGAAATAGAGCCACATAGCTGCAATTACAGCAAAACATTAACAAGGACTTTCCAATGTGGGGCACAGTAACATCACAAGGCATGTGATGTTCGTTTATTTAGGTCAGTACTTGCTTTTTAATTCCACACAAACAATGATTTCTCTGCAGTCTGGTCACTTTTTATGAAAATAAAATGAGCAACGGAATGTGCTGCTGTAACATCTGAGTTTTATCCTGTCTGCAGCCTGACCCAGAGTCCTATCTCAGCCCCAGATCTTCTTTTGTGTGTAACTGCAAGCAAAAGACACCACTCTTCTTCCATATACCTGCGCTGTAACCGTGCATCACACGCCAGTCTGACAAAACAGGACAGTGTCAATAAAATACAGCTGCTAAATTACTTTCACCAACCAAGATTAATACTGCAAACAAAATAGATTTTTTTCTAAAATCTATGGTTCCAAAACCATAGTGACTTGTAAAACTTCAGCTTCATGCACTCTTTGGCCTCTCCGAGAAGCCAACAGACAACTCATCCTGTAAACAAAAAAAGAGGAACAAGCGGTGTTGAAATTTTTCCCTCCTTCCTCCCCTCAGCCCCACTTACTCATAAGTGCGCATTAGGGAGACTCCCACAGCTGCATTCACCACCTCTCAGAAGCAGAGAAACAGAGGTACAGCTGTGCCTGTTAATATTCGTATGCAAACAGGTTGAGTCCCACTGGCTGTAATACCTCACTTAAAAGCACCTTGGTATTCTTTGATAAGCTCACAGCTCAAAAAGAAGCGATACAGAGCAATCTGTGGTCCTCTTAATGCAATTAGCAGATTAAAGCGGCATTTCGCTTTCAATACTCCATTAAAATACTGATTGCACCCAGCGTTCGCTGATCATACGACATACGCAGTGTTCCCCCTACAGTCCTCTCCGAGACACAGAGGAAGAGTGCGGCGCGGGCGAGCGGAGCCGTTTGCAAGCGAGCAGCAGCTACCGACACAAGGAGCTGCACGCAAAACCTGCAGCCCACGGCTGCAGAGGCTGGTGGGGAGGCGAAGGGAAACCGGCGCTCCGGACTGGGGGCAGTGGGATAACAACTGCCTCCACATGGGGCGGCTGCTCGAGGAGGCACCCTCCGCCATCCCGCAGAATCCACCCCTCGAGTTTTGAATCTCAAAAACACCATTACGTTTGGGCGCTCGTTGAGTCAGCGACAGGCGCTGACTCTGGCTGCACGACTCGTCTCCATTTTGTGGTTTCCCTGAGACAAACTAGCCCTCAATTTTTATTCTCTTATTTTTGCTGTAATCCAATGAGAGTGAACCATAGGAGTGGTAAAGTCCAGTAAATTGCGGTATAAACACAAGTGATTATTTCAATTTTCTCCTCAGATTATTTTTTCATGGCAGACCAATAAACCCAATAATGCCTAGATTTACTAGAAAATTTTTTATTCATTTCCCAGCGCAGCCAAAAGTAAGCTAATAACATCCCACCGAGAGTGCTGTCAGGCTAAATCCCTCAACTACTGAAAGCGCTGCCTGGATAAATCTCACTTCACTTTCCATTCTGCCAACCACTTAGGGCAGGGCCCAGGGGGACTCTTCAGCTTATCCCTCCTCACGCAATGTCACAAGCACAAGCCGGAGTGGCCCAATCAGTGCCAAGAAAAGAACAAACTAAAAAAGATTAATTCACAGATGTTCATGCATTTCACATACACTGTGCCCTATGGTCTGTTGCCAGGGCAACAGGAGACCACCAGTGTGCGCTTTATTGGCTTTATGAAGTGTGTCTCGGGGACTATAGTCCGAGAAATGCTGCATGGTAATGGTGGGGCTTTTCAGAAGCTCGGGTTTGTGTTTATCCACATTTAACCTTCTGAGTACTATTAACAGCATCACTATGCACATCTTACATACATATTAAAAAAAAAAAAAAAAAAGAAAGAAAAAGAAAAAAGAAAAACAGGCAAGAAGGAGGGAATGTGGTCTCAGATCCCTGCCCTAGAAACACCAGAAAACATGTCCTAAGACTCCGTTCCTGAAAGGCTTCTGCTAAAGTTTTCACCTACGGGCTGTAAGTTAATAAATGCTAGTGTTCTGTTTGTACAGTGCTTAGCACAATGGGGCTTGGGTCCAAAATTGATGCTATGAAGTGCAAATGCAGCACAAGTGATAAATTAGAATTACAAATTATTAACTGCAGACACAACATGTTTTCTCAGTAACTTCAAAAGAAAGAAAAAGAAACAGCACAGACTTCCTAGCCACATTATGAAAAAAGCTGTAATCTCATTTTGCATCCCAAAGCATATCATCCATAATCAAGCAAAGCACAAACCTGAATCAAAACCCTCCAAAGTTTCATTCCCTGTAAAAGAGAAAGAAAACCCCCTTTTTAAAGCAATGCCCCACGTTATAGTGTCAAGCACTACAACATAATCTATAAATTCACACAAACAAGCAGGAGCAATAAGCCACCTCCGACATCGCTGCTCCGCCTCCCCCATCACTGGTTTTCTATCCTCTCCCTAATCAAACTTGTTCTCTCTCGACAGGGCTGTGACACCTCAGCCCGAGTCCCGTTTTGTTTGGCTTCTTTTTTGCTTGCTGTTTTATCAGAGTAGGTGGGGAGATGGAAGGTTGGGGGTTAAAATCACAAATGTCACAACTCTGAGAGCAGCAGCACATATTAAGTGTTAATCCAAAGGAGAGTGGGAGAAAGCGAGGGTTGGCAGAATAGATCAATAGACGAAACAGCTTACATTCAGATCCACAGGAGAAAGAACACGCAGAGACAATCATTTCCTGGGAAAAGCTAAAGCCTAATGAGAATTTACTCTGTCTCTTTTATTCAGACAACCAACCCTTTTGTGGCAGGGGCTTCCTGAGTGACGGGAACCCAGGGCCCCTTAATAGGATTTCCATATTATTTCCAACACCTGCCTAGAAGTTATTTGTTTACATTGAAGGAGGCAAGATTCTCAAATCAGACATCTGCTTCTAGTTCAGCCATATCTTAGGAAACCATCTAGAAAGAAGCTTTATTGCTATGGAGACATTTTTATTTTCTGCCCTTAGTTGGCTGAAAAACATTAGCCATTCCCAATTTTTTGTTCTTCAAAAGGCCAAATGTCGCTTAAGAAAACACAGAACTTTTCAAATTGCTTTGTAAAACAGCTAATCAAGCTGCATATATTTAATTAATTATTTGACTTAATTAGAACTGTGTTGGAGAGAGGAGATAGGGCACAACTTTCCTGCAAATTCCTTTCAATGGCTGATTCCTTCTAGCCAGTATAATTACACTTCCTTCAAAAATATTATACACATATTTTTCAAAATTCACAGTGCCCTTATCAGTCTCTCATAATAATTTATGAATCAGTCAGGCTATTCACTTCCTTCAACTTCTTCTAAAATCAACCTAGGAAACCAACAACAGTCCAACTGGGAATTCTTTCCTAGTTTGAGGAAAAGGAAATTAATACAAATATTAGCCTACTATTAGCTTTTAGTGACTTTTAGTCAGAAGATAAAAAGTTGCAAAATATTTCAACCATTCCTTCATTTTAGAAAGTAATCTGTTTTCTTCTTCTAATACGTGATTAGAATACCCGACAAATTCATTAATTTGCATTAAAATAAAGGATAGTTCATATTACTTTGAACTTAAAGGTTTAAAAGGCAATTTAAAATTAAACCAGTATGTGTTCTAAACGGAGAAAAATAAATGCCAAGACAAGAGAAACCTATAAAGCAGAAAACGGCCATCTAGTTTGTGTCCTGCTTTGATAAAATGTTATCGATGTTGACTACTTTCTCATTACATAGACAAAAGGGTATTTAACCTGAGCTCATGCATGCTCTTCACTCCAGATGCACTTGCCATGAACTGCTGCAAACCACGAATCCTCACCCCTACGGGATGATTATACTGCATCCTGACAGTACAGCAAGGAGGACACCAAGACAAGAAACAGATTACTTCCTTCCACCAGCTCTCCTCACATAGCTGCAACCTTCCTGAGGGCTCTGCGCTGGGGAAGACCTTTCCACCTCTCTGCCCGCCACGGCACGCTCCCGCTTCCTCCTCTGCCAGGTGAAGTCGCATTACCAACATCACCGTCTGTTGTCATGGAAATAATTAGATGTGACTGCTCAGGTTAGAAATTACAACCCATGTAAGTGTTTGCCTCCTGGGTGCGGAGAGCATCTGGAGAGAGAATATTTGAGTTACTCTGAATCACAGAGTGGCAAAACAAAGTTTGAAGCACTGTCGGAGTTCGCCCAAACGTGAGCGCTCTGCTGGAGCGGAGTGCTACCGTGTGGAAGGTAACGGGCAAGATGAGGGCTAGTGAACAGCTTATGAGAAAAGGGAAAAAGCTACTATGTAGGAGAGGAGAAGCCATCAAAAATGGCAGAATCAGCTAATTTGAGTATATGCTTTCACTTTCATAGAAACACTCCAAATTAAAATTCTTTGATGACCTCATTAAAAAGGGAAATGATGTGACACTGAAAATAAATAAACTAGTAAATAAATAGGTAAATAAGTAAACAAAGCTGAGGTTTAAAAAAAAAGGGAAAAAAGAGGAAAAAAGTAGCAGGGAGCTATTTATCTAAGGTTCATTCCACTTTTTTTTTTTTTAAGCAGACTCAAATGACTTACTATCTAGCCAAAAAATGATTTTTAAAAAATAGAGAGACAAAAAATCATCTCCGTAAGATAGACCAAGACAATAAACAATACTCTGCTAATTAATATTTGTTCTGCTTCAGCAGACAGTTACTGGACGAGACTGCAACAAGCAAGTGTGTCTCGCCCAATCGCATCATTAATCCACTCACGTTCACCACCTGAGGACCAGCTATGCCCCAAAGATATTTATTCATCTGTTCCACAAACAAACAATTACAACACATTTCTGGAATTAGGGCACCTGTTACATTCTGCATAGTTTACATGCCCCGAGGTAGATATCAATTAATACTGAACAAATTACTGTACCACAAGCCAACAGAAGTTACTCATTATATTTTGATAATGCTACTCACAAAACAACTATGAAGATCTAAACACAACTCTTGTGGAGCAAAGTTCATTTCAAACATGTTTAACTTAACCCCTACAAAAAAGCTAAATGCATGCACTGCCTCATTTTTGTGCAGAGAAATTTACCTCATGGATTGTGTGTGTGTACGTGAAGTGTGTTTAATTTTAACAAACAAAAGAAGTGATTTTCAACTGAGTGGTGTTAATGTAGCAAAATAAGAAAATGATGAGAAATAAATTCTTCAACTTTGGATGTGCAACAGATAACTGTACTACTGGATGTGGCAGCATATGGAGAGAGACTCATGCTATTGAGGAAGCTTCACTTTAAAGAAACATGACTATTTTGAAAAACTCTACAGTGATATATATACCAAGTCAATTTACATGATGCTCCTCTGCCAGCAGAAAAAAAAATAAATGACAGCAACGTAATTACATTTGGTAATACAAGAAGCACAACAGTATATTTTGAACTTTTGGAATTTAAATTGCTTTGTTCTTTCCAGAATCATTACATTTATAAAACACAAAGAAATGCAAAAGTATCGAATTATAACTGCAAGAGTGAGCACCATACACTTACTGCCATAATCATGAACATAGACCTACACATTTGACACTGGATAATTCAAGCAGCTAAACTGAGGCAGACTCAGGATTTAGCAAACGCTGAAGCACCTGCCAACAAAAATTTAAATGGAACATCACAGCAGCCCTCTTTCTCTCTATTTGCCACATCTATATAACTATTGCCCTTCACACAAATTAAGGCAAAAGTAATCTTACTGCTAAGTGCACTTGAATTTATGTTAGCAGATTCTTCTTCCTTCATTACCATGCTGGTCAGAAACTCCGCTAAAATGTGCATGGATACAGCTGATGCATCATATCAGAAGCAAAATTATCCTTTCCGCTGAGCCCTTTTACCACAGGAGTCTCAAAAAGGCTATTTTATTCCTGCAATGAGACTGCAGCTTGTAATTATGGGCCTCTTATTGCTGCTGGAACAGGAACCCCCAGCACCAAAATGAGCAGTCCCCACTGTGCTGGAATGCCTTACCACAGACCATTTGTCCCAAGTAATTCACGATTCAAATGAAAAAAAGCGTGATGCGCCAAGTGAGTATAAGGAACAACAGAATTAGCTTAACAAAAAAGAAAAAAATCATTACATGAGTTCAGCCTTCTGTACAAGACACTGATTCAAAAGACTGAAATTTCTGAAAACATTGCGAGCTTCATTGGCTATCCCTGACTGACCAACAACTCAAGTGTCATTGAGGGGTGCCTCACTCCAGATGTCACTGCAGACAGCAAGAGCTACAGGAAGAAACTGCTAGCGCTAAATACTTTCTGACAGATCATACCTTTCTTTTCTCCACAAAATGCTTTCTAAGTTTCTTTTTTTTTTTTTTTTAAAGAATTAACTTTGTTAGGAGCTGGAGAAAATTTTTTCAAATTTTTTCCCAAGAGGATAGGTGAGGACCAGGACTGGGACAATGGCAGAATAATCTTAAACAAATAAATAAGGTTTTACTCCTTACGAAAAGGGGTCACACAGTCTTTTGTGAAAAGACACACAGTTAACTGCAGAGCTGTTTGTCTGTCTGTTTAAACACGCTGTATACCCTTATGGCCCTTAAGGCAGTTTCAGAAGAGCCTTCACGTTTGTCAGCCTCTCCCTTCCTTTTGTCGGATGGGCTGCCTTACTAATGGTAAAAAAACACAGCTCTGTGACTCAGTTTACAGGGCAAAGAGTTTTCCCACACTTCTGACTTTGCAAAGAATTCTGATGAATGAGCCAACACAAAAACCAAACAGCTCCCAAAGCCACTTTCCTCAGCAGGCCCTGCTGTGCTGATGCTTCTTTATTATTTAGGAGCAGCTTCTGGACATCTCATGGTATGAGAAGATCCTCCTTCAGTTTCAGCTGCAAACTGCTCACTCCAGAGAAGCGTCTGGAAGGAACAGAGCCCCGTTTGCTTTATCAGGCAGAAAACATTGCATTTAGAAGGGGGATATAAACAGCGATAGGACCGCGCCTGAAGAATCCCACGTCAGCCTGTCTTACTTCACGGCTCCAAGTGCTGATCTTGGCTTCAGTGCTCAGCAGTGACACAAATGAGTTTTCCACCACACTCCCTGAAGAGCCTGTAAAACTGTGCACACTGGAAGGGTTACACAGCCCCTTCCATCACCGTACTACTTCCTGCTCCTCTGAATGGACTCATCTCACACTGCGGATCCCCCTGCTTCAGAGGAAGCCTGCAGCTTCCAGGGCTGGTGCGTCGGCAGCTGCCTATGTCCCCAAGCACGACTAGAAGAGGATCAAGAAAGGCACAATTAAAGACACCGAGTTTAATGAAAAAAGATGCCAGACAAGTCAAAAGCACTGGGATTACTGGCAAGAGATTTCCAAAATGAGGGGAGCGGAACATGTCGACTAAACTTTGGGTACCAGTGAGTGGGGTACCATAATTACCTGAATCCTACAGTAAGGTCTAAATTCACACTTCAGGAGCTGCTCTAAAATCTGCCTTGCTTAATAATCTGTACCGGCAAGAAAACCCTTTAAAGTGTCTCTCACAATTAAACCCAGGCACAACCTCGTATAAATCAAAATTTTGCTACCATATCAAAACGTTACACTGGGACTGTATAACGTTGCCCATATCCTCATTACATGCTACACTAATTACTACCAGCAGATTCAGAATTTTTTTCACATTAGAGGCTTTTAGAGGAGCTATAAAAAATTTCAGGCACCATTAATTTAAATTTGTATTGAAATTTCCTTTTGACAGATGGCCAAAAATTACTTATTATTTAGAGTACCAGAGCTGCCTGTTTGCACATTAGAAGAGAAAAGGGAAAAATTAAAAGCAGGAAGGAAATTTATGTCACGTTCATTACCTGTTAAATGTTAAGGAGCATTATCCTGCATGAATAAATTATTTCATACAAGCACACAGACTCCAGCTGCTGGCAACTGGCACATTCTGGCTGACAAAAACCATCTCAAGTCACACAGCAGACAATCATAAAAAGCCTCTCTTAAGCAGGAGCCACTTAAGGGAGGACAGATCGATGGAACAAGCGACTAACTGCTACTCTGGGCATCACTGAAAACATTCAAGGAAATTAGCAAACTATTTCACCTTGCAAAGCTGGCTGCAAGCCCCATACGCTGGCACATAATCCAACTCACAGCCTGCACACTGACAAGACAAACATCTATTTATAGTTACCATTTCAAAATAAATTGCTACAAAGTAGTCACACCTTCCTCTCAGTCCCCAAAACTGTAGGCATAATTGCGCAGGTGAGTCATGGTAAGTAACTGTAACGGAATTAAACACACCCAACCTTTCTGGTATAAATATGCCCTGCAATATGAATGCTATCATAAATACCTCAATATCCAACAAACATTATAGGAATAGAACTAAGATATCTTTTTTATAAACAGTGATTAGTACACTAAATATATTAATAGCTCTCATTCACTTTATTGAGAGATATGCTTGTATACAGGTATGTGGTCTCACTAAGAAAAACAGGTGCTTCTGTATTCTCAGATTCGGAAATATGCCCTACCTTTATACCTTTGTTTGGGTGCAGGGGGTGGAAAAATTTATTGCCCTATTTGTCCACGATGAACAGGGGATACTCTAAGAAAATCTTAATTAAGTTGTGCACGATTTGCATAAAACAATCCTCATGCCAAGCCCTTGTGACAAAGATGCTGAAGTGAAAATCGACGTGCTGCTGCCTTATACCTGCCAATAGACAGCACCGGTGCCTTTGCAGCTCGCAGTAAAAACTGACAGCTCCTGTCAGCTCCTGGTTGTTATGCAGAGCCATGTAGGTAACAGTAAAACTGACAACAATCAGCTCAATTTCATTCTGCTGGGATCCAGCAAAGTTGCTGATGACAGAAAAGACATGGGGAAGGGTGCGGGATGCGTCCCCACCTGGAGCTGCTCGGGGAAGAGAGGAGCACCCCATGACAGCAAACCAGGCACCCCGTCGGGGCAAGGTCAAGCCTTGGGCAGCATGTTCCTGCCCAGTCTACCTGGGACACACACACAACATCTTCCTGGCAACTATCTGGTAATCTCGTCAAACATGCATAATATTTTGTGTAATTAAAACTTCTTCTACCATTTGGACAGCCCTAAGTGCAAATTACTTATTTCTCTAAAAACACCATTGAAAAGTTGGCAAATTGGTTCCAAATGTTCAGTCAATTTGACACTTATGTCTTAGTCTTCGCAAGATAACCATCTCTTATTTCACACGTAACATCAACTAAAAAGACTTATCCATATGCTCCTAAAAATTGTGTCATTTGTTCAAGCTCTGACCCATAAATACATTATTCAGAAATATGTAGGTAGCCATGTAACTGGCAATGTAACTGTGTGTGCAGTGACTTGGTAAACTGACAGTGGCAGCTAGGAAAGCAGAATGGGCTTAGAGAGGGCAAAGGAAACGTGTGCTTCCACTTGAAGCATTTAAACCTCAGAAGCCTCTTTCCTCATAGATGAAGATGAGCTACCTCATTTGGTAGCTCTCAAGTATGGACCAGCATAACCATTCTAGTTACACTATTATCAGCCTCATTCTAAATGTACTGCATAGTCTACATTTCTGCTAACAACACACGTCACAACCTAGCTTCAGACTGTGACGTTTTCCACAGTTCATACTTCAATAAAATGCCGTGTGCAGCTCTTTTAAGTCCCTCCTTCTACCTACGAAATGGAGTCCTACCTTGATGGAGTCTCTGTCTGCAAGCAGAACAGCCACAACAGGCAAGAAAGGGAGGAGGAAGCGGTGGCGGCAGCAGCAGGAGATGGGGAGGTGGTGGGGAGAGAGAAAGAGAAAAGTACTAGTTAGTTTACATAAAATTATACATTTATCTTACTTCGAAGAAAGAATCTTGATGTCTGTTAAATAATAAATTGCACAGATGTTAACTTTTCTGTACAGTTAATTATTAATATTGTACAGCCAGATTTATAAAACCTGATTTCTACCATTTGAATGCACTTTCCAACTACAATTGGGTAATAAATACTGAAGCAATTAGCTAGGAGTTTCTGTAATATTTTTTTTTCCCCCGAAGAGGTATTATTAAAAGACAAGAAAAGAAAAATGAAAATATGAAAAACAAAAGAGCAAGGCCACGCACATATGTGGCAATGCCTACCTCTTTGGTGATCGTTTTCGTGGTGCTTCTTTTCGTCTTTAATCGGTAGGTGAGACTGCCCGCCCAGGGCACTGGACAGTGCGAGCAGGCCAGCGCTGCTGCCGATGGGTGGGATGGTGGGAGGCTGCAAGCCTGAGGGATGCGGGGTGAGAGGCACGGGGAGACCATGTCCATGTGACAAATGCTGAGCCTGGAGTTGTTGCTGCTGTGAAAAATGAAACACAGATATTGAATTTGCTCAGGGAATAGGGGCTTCTCCAACTGATCACGCACACCAGACGTAATTGATCAGATCGATCAATGCACCTGATTGATCTAAATAGACGTAACATCACATGAACATCCTGCCATTTTTATAAACCTGCACAATACATTCTGTAAACCTTACACTGAGCTAACCAGCAATAAAAATAAGGGACTGAAGTAAGGGAATTTTCCAGTTTTGGTGAAATTTTTATTCTTCTGATAGAGGTATTACATTTTATTCCTCCTAGCAGAAACACACCATGTACATGTCCAATCAAAACATATGTAACTATAAAAGCAGTTATATAATGCAAAAAACCTAAAAGCTGAAATTTGAGAAAATTAGTGTTAAACAGTTCTCCCAGTGCTACTGCACAGCATGCAGTGAAAGTTAATTTGAAAGAGAAAACCTGAATTAACAACCCAGAAAAGGAAACTGGTTGCAGCCACCGTTTTAAGCCCTTTAAGTGTCCTCAGCGGTACTTGAGAAAATTACTAAAGAAAATCTAATGTAGCAAGGCTTGGGTCCTCCTGTAGGCTTGCTCAATAATGCTGAAATAATTGGGCACTCTGTGCACGTTTAGTGATGCTCGAATGAAAAGCTAGAGGCCTGCCCTTGTACTCTTCTCTAGCTGCTGACTCTGTGTTGTGACAGGTTTATTTGAGTGGGACTGTGATGCATGCACCAGTAACTGCGCTGACAAGAGTTTAAAGTCATTTTTACCAGTACACTGGCAACACATAGAGAAAGCCCTTGAGAGGTTTGAATTGGAGTGCTTGACCTCAACCAAGGCTGTATCAAGCTCTGTGCAGTACTAACCATTGTGGGGTAGATAGTTTGTTTGTTCATGCTGAATGGAAAGGCAGAAGAAAAAAAAAAGAAGTTACGTTAAATATATCCCGAGAGAGGTCTGTTCAGATCTACGGCTTGCCCACTAACCATCCAACTAACTGCTGCTTATACAGTTACTAGCTTTGAAACTTGCTTTCAGTTTTTAAGCTGTCACTTCTCAAGACTCACGCTAAATTAAATCAAAAGTCTTCTAAGATTTTACTCTCTCCCGCATGTCTTCATAAGAGCTTTAGAGAAGGAAGAAATAAAAATTTGTTTTATATAAGAGCATTCCATTTTAAATTCCGAATTGTGAAGACAGAGGTCCCACTTTTATTTGTTTTTCAATGAAATCCAAATTCATTTCCTCGCTCTTTAATCAAGAAATAATATGCCATTCACTTGGTTTTCTCTTCCTCTCCCTAGCATGAATTTTTACTTAAGGGTAAGTTGAAAGTAAAAGTATGCAAGTCACACACAGCATGATACAGAGCTCATGAAAAACATTACATGCAATCTCTCAATACTTTTCTATGAATATCTAAAGGTCCTTTTCTTGCTCTTCAAAATACAATCCACGGTACTAATTCAGAATGCTGGTGTCAAGTATGTGTCATCCAGTTTAGGCCAGAATCAAGGAAAGGGGGGAAGGAAGATGGAAAAACAAAAAGAAAAAAGAAAAAAACAACAATGACAACAAACCCCAACACATAAAAGAAAAATGAAAATCAGTAATACGATTCTTATAGGTGGAAAAGAATTGGTCCTTTCCTTGCTTTCAAGCCTATGTCATCTAAGTACTTTCCCCTTTTTGCAGGGTGTATCAAACATATCTTGTTTGTTGATACTCTTATGGAAGGATGCTTCATTGCTCAGAATTTAAAATTAACTACAACAAATATGGAACAAGAGCCAACTGTGTATTGTTTAGCTTCAGGGGCTTAACGGGGCTGCCGTACAGCCACAGAGCAAGCTGGCATGTAAGACTTGGGGGAAGAAGCAGGGTAGGCAGCTCAGAGGACAGAAATGGAGAGGAGAGAAGAGCGGAAGAAACAGATAAAATATTCTGTGTTTTAGACTCTCAGTTTTCCTTCTAAACAAGGAATTTTAAGCTTCTGTTTGCTAGCATGCAACCAAAACAATAAAATGTCTGCCTGAATCTACCAGTGGTTTTGAGAAGGGCATGAGAATATTAGCAGTGGCTATTCCCATTATAAACTGTATCACCTCTGATCCAAGGACGCAAAATGAGGACATGGCACTGGACTGTACAGGCTACACAGATCTGCCCCCTGATCTACACAGTTCTCATTATCTCTTTGGGTAGAGGATGGTTTACAAAGATCTCGAGGAAAAATGCTTTGCCTGTGCAACCCTGGTTTGAATGCCATATGCTGAGAGTTTCTCTACAAAGCTCAATGAGCCTGTGCTTCTGTCTTGCTAACTTCAATATTCAGCATTAACATTTTCCAGAAATAATATGGATGCTAAGAGTACTGTGTGCGATAACATCTAGGGTTCATACTGCCTCAGAGTTTGTGATCACCTGTAATATCATGTTTGACCCAAACCCTCCAGGCCAAGAATTCATGTATTTTCCCTGCAAACTGAATTGTAGAACACTGAAAATAAATGAAGAGAGGAAAAGCAACAAAAAGAAACAAACAAACAAAAAACCCCACAAACTCACAGCCCGCTATGGGAAACCACATACACAAACTTATATGAGTGGATCAGGCTCTTCTTTGCAAGGTGGTGGAAACTTGAAATCTGGAAAGAACATGGTCTCCACTACCATGAAACTGTCATTCACTGGTATAGCATAAATTTGGCTTGATTTACCACACGAACACACCACCCTGGGATAAAAACTAAATTGTTAAATAAATCAAAAAGGCAAGCAAAATTGCATTATTACCCAAGATGGCCATATATAAAGCCACAGGGAGATACAGACAAACTGATACAACTCATGAAAGTTATTTTGTAAGACTGGAAAAAAACTACAAGTTTATCAAGGGAAGGATTATAAATGATGATAGTACTGGAGCAAGAAGGGACCATAACATCTTTTGGTACCCAACACTGTATGTCAAAAGTGAGACATTCGTCCAAAAATAGGAAATTAAGTAAACAAAATACTGGGCCGATTCCTGCTCTCAGAGGAGCACGTGCGGACACAGCGGGAACAAAGCTGGCTGTGATGAGAGGAGAAAAAAAACCAACCCTACCATGGTCCCATAATTAAGCATTGTTTGCTAACACACGTGTGATGAAGAAGGCAAAGACAGAAAGCAGCAGCACAGTTCTAACAGTCACTTCCAGACCTTTGAAATCCTTTACTACATTCAAATTTTGACAACATTCACAGCTTGGTTTTGCTTTTACACTGACTAGACATGCCATCAGTGAATATCAGCTTGCAGGGTGACCTGTACACAGCTGCTTGATTACAGAGGAAGTTAGAAAAATATAGGGTACTATCTTATCCACTGGGCAGCAGGTTTGTGCTACAAAGTGCTAGAAAAAGTATATTTTTAACTCTGTATTTTTTAAAATGCCAGAGATACAGAACAGTAAAAGATAGCTGGTTGCATATTGTTAGACATTCTCCTCAAGCAGAAACATTCTACTATAGAAGAAAGAGTCTATCTATTTCACAGAATCACAGGATGGTTGAGGTTGGAAGGGATCTCTACAGATCAACAGATCAACAGATAGTCTAACCCCCTGCTCCAGCAGGGACCCCTAGAGCACAGGGTGGCAGCCAGGCGGGTTTTGAAGATCTCCAGAGAAGGAGACTCCACCGCCTCTCTGGGCAGCCTGTGCCAGGGCTCTGTCACCCTCACAGGAAAGAAGTTCTTCCTCACATGGAGGTGGAACTGCCTGGGTTTCAACTCATACACCTTGTCCTGTAACTGGCCACCACCCAGAAGAATTTGGCCCCATCTTCTCTACATTCTCCCCTCAGCTACTTAAACATATTGATCAGATCCACCCTCAATCTTCTCTTCTCCAGGCTAAACAGGACCAGCTCTCTTAGTCTTTCCTCATACCTCCACTCCCTTAAATCATATTCTTTACTTATGTAATGAATATAGGAGATCATAAAATCTGATACAATTTCAGATCTTGCAAGAAAAGCCTAAAAGACAGCCAATTGAGCAACCATGTTTTTTTGAACTTGTGGTAATGCTTTTCTCTTTTCCTTCCTCCTTTCAGCTTTTTAATGCATTATTCTTACTCAAGTCATTTATGAACACTTAGCTTATATTTAACTTTAGATAACCCTATCACAGTTGTCTATAGTACTTAGTATGTTTAAAATCAAGCATGAATGTGCTTTCAGGATCAGTGCACTAACTTGTAAAGGCAGTACATCAGGCTTTATTATGCTCCAAATTTCCTAAACCGCTTACAATGAAAACAGCAACAACCAGGTTAACAAGGAAGAAATCCTACACTACACTACTGGGCTGCAAGGATGGCAAGGCTTTTAAGAAGTGTCCAAGATGCAAAAATATAAAAGCAAGAGTCATCTCACTAATCAGAAGGAAACAAAGAAAAAAAAATGTATTTCTGTTTACAAAAATGGCTTTTTTCCTTTCTTTTTTTTCAGTCAGCACAGTATTAAAACTAAAGTTAAGCTTCTCAAATGAGAGAAAACATCTGTTTTCTAGTTTGTTGCTCTTTTCTCAGTACTCTTCCATGTATTCTACAGCAACACAGACTGGGCAACACTAATTTTCACAGCTGCAATTTTAAATATTGATGCTTAGTTTAATTGTTTTCTCCACACATTCTAACAAATCAGATTTAAAGTAAAATATGACAATAAACCACTAAAAATTAGCTTCTAATGGTCTCTTTGAGTCAGCACATTCAAAGATTATTTTCCTGGAAAAGATTCAATTTTTACTGGATACTTTCCAAGCAGCTCTGTGTCACAGTAATCTACTACTGTTCCCCTTATAGACCCTGAAAGCTCACAGCCATTATCCAAACAACCTGAACATATTCCTCTAACCTGAAGACATTTCTAAGGTTAACAAACTAATCTTTCAAAACATATTTTAGATCTATAAGCACATGAGCACTACATGCACCTGCAATAAAGTCGTAGGGAAACTCCTGAGAATAACTGGATAAAATTGCTTCATGAAAATTTTTAGGTGAAGTGATAGATTGCTCAGAGTGAATTGTTAGTAAGATAAATCACAGGAAACAGAAACCAAGAAGAAGAGAGAGAGAGAGAGAGATAAAAACAATGGCACAAGAGTACATAACATCAATGCTTGTTTCAAAGATAATCACAGAGAAAAAAAAAAGCACTCTGTCATACAGAGATATAGGTATGTGTTTGCACCACCTGACATAGTACGTATTATTCTTTCATCTTCACAGAATCACAGGATGGTTGAGGTTGGAAGGGACCTCTATAGATCATATAGTCTAATCCTCCTGCTCCAGCAGGGACCCCTAGAGCACAGGGCACATGGTGGCATCCAGGTGGGTTTGGAAGATCTCCAGAGAAGGAGACTCCACAGCCTCTCTGGGCAGCCTGTTCCAGGGCTCTGTCACCAACACAGGAAAGAAGTTCTTCCTCATATGGAAGTGGAAGTATAAATTGTAATTTATATCCAGCACTTCTTGTCTTTTCACTGGCCACCACTGAGAAGAGTTTAGCCACATCCTCTTTACATTATCTCCTCAGGTATTTGTACATGTTGATAAGATCCCCTTCTCAATCTTCTCTTTTCCAGGATAAACGGGCCCAGCTCTCTTAGTCTTTCCTCATAAGGTAGATGCTTCAGTCCTTTAATCATCTTTGTTGCTCATCTCTGAACCCTCTCTAGAAGCTCCATGTCCCTCTTGTACTGGGGAGCCCAGAACTGCACCCAGTACTCCAGCTGCGGCCTCACCAGGGCTGAGCAGAGGGGAAGGATCCCCTCCCTTGACCTGCTGGCAACGGTCCTCCTGACGCAAGCCAGGATCCCATTGGCCTTCTTGGCCATAAGGGCATATTGCTGCCTCATGGTTAACTTGTTGTCAACCAGGACTCTCAGATCTTTCTCCATTGAGCTGCTTTCCAGGAGGGCAACCCCTAATTTGTACTGGTGCCAGGGGTTATTCCTGCCCAGGTGCAAGACCCTGTACTTGTCCTTGTTGAACCTCATGAACCTCCTCTCTGCCCAGCTCTCCAACCTGTCTAGGTCCCTGTGGATGGCAGCGCAGTCCTCTGAAGTGTCTGCCACTACACCCACTTTGGTGTCATTCACAAACTTCCTCAGGGTGCTCTCTGTTGCATTGATGAATGCCATCCAAGTCATTGATAAACAAGTCGAACAGCACTGGGCCCAGTACCAACCCCTGCGGGACACCACAGGCCTTCAACTAGGCTTGGGCCCATTTATCATGATCCGCTGGGCTCTGCCATCCAGCCAGTTCCCAATCCCCTGTCCACTCATCTAACCCACACTTTTTGAACTTCCCCATGATTGTGCAATAAGAGGTGGTGTCGAAAGCCTTGCTGAAGTCAAAGTAGACAACATCCAACTGCTTTTCCCTCATGCATTCCACCCAGTCATCCCATCGTAGAAGGCTGTTAGATTGGTCAAACACAGCTCCCCCCTGGTGAATCCATGCTGATTACTCCCGATCACCTTCTTCTCCTTCACATGCTCAGAGATAGTTTTTTTCACATGGTTTTCACTGGCATAATGTCACATGATAGAATTTTCTAATGTTAAGAAACAGGCAGAGCTTCCATGGAGCCATGCAGGAACCCCTCCAGACAAGCAGTCACAGAGCCACCTGCCTATATTTCATGCAATCAATTTGCCAATAAGATGCTGTGTAAGTCAGGTAGGGGGGGAGCAGCCTGCTACTCTTAAGGTCATTCTTCAAGAGTGATCATTTGCAGATGAGTGTGTGTGGTGTGAAAGCAAGGCATTTCAGACTGATGGGCACACTGAATTCTTATATGCAGTCGATCTACTGAAAAACACAGATTGCATTCCTATGCACAAAGATGATTGCATGGGTGAGAGAAAATCTAGGGAAAAAAATAAAGAAAATAAGAGAGAAAGAATAATTAAAAATAAACAAACAAAAACCTCTTATTCCCTGTGAAGCAGGAATTTCTTTCTTTAATGATGTCAGTTCTACAGTAGGAAAGCAAGCTACACGGAGAAAGCTATGGGGGAAGGGAAAAAACATGACTGTCACTAATCAGAAGGGGTGTATTTAGAACTCCTACATAAACAACAAAGAAACTATCAGAATCATATCTCTACAAATTGCCTCAAAGATCTATAAAGTGATCCAGGCACAAAAATTAACTCCAGAATGACATTGCGAGGTAATATATACAGAGAACATCTCTGCCCTTAATCATATACACTGGAATAACTGTCTGCATACATGTTTTGCCATTTGTCCTCTCTTTCCCCCTTTATGACAGTTTTTTACTCAGTGAAACAGCCATAAAGAAGACAAGGAGGAGGGCGGGGCAGAGGTTGGCAGAAGAAATAAAAGTATCATGATATAAGACCTGGTAAAAGAAGCTAGCATTTTTCTAAAGAAAACACTTGAACAATCGCTTGCAAAAGGCTAAGTGCTTTTCCCTCGCCTCCCCCACCCCAGAATGTGGAAATTCAGTAGCTCACTCTTCTCCTCTCTATTTCAAATATTTTCTCTCTGGAAGAGGAAGGAGGAAGTACTAGTAAAAAAAAGAAAAAAAACCCACAACTTCTGCAAAAGAGAAACAAGCAAATGTAGCTGTGTCGCGGCTCCTACCACGCAGAGCACTCGTGGCTTTACAACCACTGACCATAACAAAACTGCACTTCAGGTCACTTTTACATAGAACAACACAGAAAAAAAATGAATAATGGTAGCAAATGGTCATCTATAACTACATTAAAGCAGACTGATAACAAAAAAAAAAAAAAAAAAAATGTCTCCTGAGACATGCACATAGGCTGAAATATACCCCTCACATCCTACCCCTGGACACTGGGTAAAGACTGTCTCTCATCTGAGCAGGGAGCAGAACAACACTGTGCATTGGACCCTGTGAATCTAGCTCTTGTTCTTCATGATTAGGTGGTAACAGTAACTGCTACACTTCAGAGACGGTAAACTATTTTCTTTTGGGTCCTCATGTGAAAAAGATTCTGATCCTCCAGTCTACATAAACTTGACCAAAAGGTGCCAAAATTACCATTTGAATCAACCAGTGAAATTGTTAAAATCTCAATAATGCCAGTGGCCACACAGGCCTTAGTTGTAAAACTGTAGGCAGTTCTGTCACTTGAGTTTTTGTTCTAGTAACATGGATTTAATCTAAACTTTATCATGAAGTTTCATAAAGAGGACCCACATAGTCTTTGCATAAATGCAAGCTGCATTTCAAATATGAATTTGCTTAATGTACTTTTTAAGTCAGTCCTTAGTAAGTCACATTTTTGGATAGCTTTATGGGCAAGTACAGTCTCCACAAATCTTTAAGTGCTAATATTACATTTTGTTAGGTTTACAATGCACGAGTACACTGTGTTGAATTTCAGTGACATGTCTGTCTTTGAGATAAAAAAATATTTACCTGGCATTGATTCATTCATTCCAATTCACTCTATATTTTTAAAGACATGTGACTGGTTTGTGCTGAGAAGTCTACCACACCACTATAGTGCTTTCCTTTTTTTTTTTTTTTTTTTTTTTTTTGGTAGTGAATAAATCCATTCCACAGAACCAAATTTGGTGCTAGGATAAGTAGATCCAAGCACCATCAACAAGATTTGATCCAGAGCTTTGTTTCCTTAACACAAGGAGCACCACTCAGGTTTATGTAGTACCCATTAATCAAATGATATACATTTCAAGACTATTTTATTTTATTTTATTTATTTTATTTATTTTATTTTATTTTTGCTTTTTGTTCTAGTGCAGTTTCCCAGTTACAGCAATTTCCATGAAGCAAGGTCTTGACTGGAATAAATTCATCAATGCTTGTGATGCATTTGTATACTAAGGCGACACCTGTGAAAAGCCCATCAAACAATATATGCAAGGAATTGTCTCACTAATGCATATCAAAGATCTAAATATTTCAGACAACAAAGATCAAAGATTTCCTAAATTGCTTCTTCTAGGGCTAGCTTAACACCTGTAAATCCTTTCTTTATGCAATATTTTAGACTTCATTCCAGTAAAGCATTAACGCCCTTGCTTTACCATACAAGTAAGACTGAAGACACCAAAAGAGCTACTCCATACCTGAAAGTCAAGCAAATGCTCAACTGATCAACTGTAGGAAGCTTTAGTCCACAATCACTAGCTGTAAGTAGCCTACAAAATGTTATCAACTAAATGACAAATATAAAAGCACTCTGTAGGATGAAACCATGACATAACTTCCCTTAGTCTGTAATGTATGGTAAGGTTCTTTAAATAAAACACACTGCATTTCCACTGAACAGCAAATCGCTTGCAGGAAACCCCTATTCTTCACACCATTTCCAGAGCCAATGAGGACCTTCACAAACTCACTCCTTTCTTCTGAAGCACCAGTACAGGGTCTTTCATTAACGCAATATACAATAACTATTAGACCAAGCATCTGATGGGGTATGGCAAATCTGTATTTGGTTGGAGACCATTTCCATATACTGGAGTACAGACCACTTTGGCAACAGTGTTTTCTCCTCTCCAGAGGACTCCTCATACCTGCTAATCTTAAGCCAAGAAAAAAAAAATATGGTGGTCACATATCTGTGATGTCAAAGCTTAGAAGATCTTAGAAAGATAGAGGTAGAAGTCAGGTCTCCTGCATTTGAGTATTAAGGCTCATGTCAACACACCGATTTAAGCAAAACTAGCCTCTCGCATCAGCATATTGACAGTGAGATGTAGCAAAAGTGCTCTGTGTTTTGCACTGCAACATGTTCCTGACTGCTCCTACAGTGACAGACAATATAAATTCAATAGCTACAACAGCTTGTGTACAGAGGAAAACAGTGGCAACTTATTCCAAATGTAGCAAGAGCATTTAAAACACATAGAGTAGTTTTCCAGTAAATATGGAACTCCAAATTATTTACATTCTAATTGCTTTGCTCAAAAACCCTTAAGATCACCTTGTGTCTTCATTTCAACTTTTCTAAATTCAGAATACTGCTGCATATGGAAGTGACTTACTTAAATCAGGCCCTTTCCGATGCTAACATCTGAGAATGAGGGAGGAAGATGGGGGAAAAAGAAAAAAGAAGAAAAAAAATAAAAGGAAAACCACACAAAACAACTCTTTATCCCACAAAAAGCACAGTTCAACTTAGGCTTCAAATGAATAACTGAAAACAAAGCATTCACCTAAAACCCTTTTACATCAACAATTCCTTCTGCAATTCAATTTAAGGTATTAGATATCATAAAAAAAATATTACATAAACATATCATCATCCACTTGCAATATACAAACAATAAATACGAGTAATTAAACAGGGAGGAATGAATTTTAATATTTCTTTAAGCACACAGTGCAAATAAACACAACTCAAAGCACAGATTCATTAAGTCAACCTCCTCTGCCACTTTCCACTATAACAGTATGTGTACAATGTACAGCAGGTGGCCAATTTGTTTTACAGCCTTTAAGCTCCAACCACTGCTTCACAGAAGCACAGCCTTAGATCAAAAAAAAAAAAAAAAAAAAAAAAAAAAAAAAGGAAGAGAGAAAAGGGACTGATGCACACATGCTACAACACTTTTACCAGTTTTACTGCACCTCTTCATCCTCTCTAAATTCCCATTTTTGTATGCACACATTTGGTAGGAACGACTTTACAAAGTGATATTAAAGCATGCATAATAGTACATGGAAAACTTTTTCTGCACCTCCATCCATTAAAAAGCCTGCCTAGGCAACTGGTATCAGATGAGAGATCAGATTCCCTTTCTGGTTAAGCCTCAGTGTTAGATCCTCAGCTTTCCTCTCTCAAGCTAGAACCAGCATCGTCAGCTACAACTTTTTTCCCTTCAACTCCTGCATTTGGTCCAAAACATCTTTGATTCCTCAGAAGAGAGTATGAAGACAGGCAAGGCAGACAGCATCCTCTCTGCATGAAGAGGCAGAAATTCTTCTGTATGTTAAGCAGCAGTGCAAGAAAAGACCTTAGCATTTAGCAGCAGGGACTCTGGACCACTGGCACCATGGGAATAACAGAGTGCATTGATGCTATGTTTTTATTAGCATTTGTGTGCACTTATCTGCGCTACACTACTTCCTAAGGCTGGCACGTCTGTATGAAAGATGACACATTGTGTTTTTAAAATGCATTGTTCTCCACACCTGTAGAAATGGACGACTCACTTTAAAAAAACACATACACAAACACACACCCTCCAAAATGGGGCAAACAGAATAGGAATTTTGACAGCAGTGTATTAAAAGAGAAGCTTTATAGCTTGATAATTATATGTCACAATACATAAGGAGTCCTTTCTTCCAGTAACTGACATTTGCTTATTTTTAAATAAGATAATAAAACTGACATAATAAAACAAAATACTTAAAAATTAAACCAAAGCCTTTTTTTCTCTCCACTCAAATGTATAGAATGGCAAAGGCAAAATCATTTAAATCATTTCCTTAGTAATACAAGTAATATTTAAATAGATTTAATAGTGCTGCTCCAAACCAATGAATTATGAGTTTAAAACCTATTAAAATGTAATGTTTTTTTCCTGAGCTGAGGGAAGAGAGATTTAAATCCACTGAATTTTAATATTTCAGCTTGAGCTGCAGGAGGTAGAGAAAGTCCAAATGAACTATTCCATCAGCACCATTCAAGCATGAACATTTTAATCAGTTTTACTTCCTTGGAGTTCTCTAACACAGTTTACGCTGTCATTCTGAAAGCACTTAACACAGAGAGTGTGAAAAACCACCAAGGCTTGTTATTGCCTTCACAATTGATGGCAAATAATTTTGCAGGCTTCCTATCATTAAAATGTCACTGCTAAAAATTGAGGTTCAGCATTTCTTGTGCTAAACTGCATTTTCTTTGAACACCATCACATACCTGTTCTTAAGTTTTTGGTAAATTTATCTCTTTCCATGTGATAAACAGGCATACAAGTAGTAGCCTTCATTTCTGTCTTACTCCCTAAATGCAGCTGAAAACTATCAAAAAAAAAAACCTTGTAAACTTGCACGTTAATTCCCTGGCTCCCTTATTAAAACATAACCACATTCTACAGCATGTTCTGACTATATTGTATAATGGCTTTTAAAAAAAAAAGAAGGAAAAAAAGAATTAGATGACTCAATTTAATAATACAGGAAATGAAAACATCATTCCTAATTAGATCATATTACTGATTTAAGGCTACAGTTTGTGTGTTGTTCCAACAGTACGATCTTGCAGTGCCTAATTTAAAAATATAGATGCTTTGACACAGGACAAGGTCAACCAGATATGTAATATAGCTCCTACCCCTATAGCCAACCTGGAGAGGAGCAGCAAGAACCTGCACTACAAAATATATGGCGTGAGAATCCTGTGCCACACGGTACTACAGGGCAAATATCAGATGCAAAGTCTGAATACCTGCAGATTTACAATCTTCTTGCAGTATATGCTTATGATATATAGTTGTGCTTTGTTTTTTCTCCCCATATCCCTCAAAAAGATAGATTATATTTAACTTGTTTCAGCCTGTCAACAGTTTTAAACTGAACATGACCTGTAAAAGAAGTCATTATAACTGTGTTTCATTCCATTAAACACAACTAGTTTATTGTCAAGAGAACAAGCAGTCTCTCCAGGTTCCAGGCTCACTTCAGTATTTTGCATTTAAACTGCATGGATCAGTGATTTGGTTCATTTACCAATGAAGATAGAATAATATTGCAAAGTTAAAGAGGTGCTTCATCAGATTCCATTAAATCAAACTACGCTCATATAAAAATATATATGTGAGACACAGAGACATGATTTGTGTGATCCTATTTTTTCTTGCGCCATATTCCACTCTAACAAAATCCATTTTAAATTCTAACTGAAGACTCTTCCATTTTAACTGAAGAGGTTCACCACGAGTTAACCAAATTGAACTGGCCTCCCCAAAACCACAGAGAAATTTAAAAGCTACAGTTATTTTAGAATCATCAAACTACAGTCCTGCTTCTGTTTTCTTCTGAAATAGACCTCAAAGACTAAAAGATATATTAAAAAAAAACCAAAACTGTGAACAGCAAATGAATATAAGAAGCTATTAAATCATCAGCATTACAAGAATACAAACTTTGTCAGACTTAGCAAACTGAACAATATTTTAAAATAAAGGCATAATAAGAGATATAAGAAATCTTTGTTTTATTTGCCATTATTCATTTTGACAAGCATAGTAAAAAATTTTCTAGGCCTAGGCCACATTTTTTATGTCTGAACTTTCTCTTTCTTCAAGTGCAGACATGATTTTATAATGAGTATTCATGAAACTAGAACGTAAGCTCTTTTGATACCTCACTATCCTATTTATTCACTTTTTCCAATAAATCTCTTAAAGATTGAATTAGATTATTCCCCTTAAATACTAATTTCTCCTCTATGAAGATGAACTTTCAGTCAGCATTGTTCCTGTTTGTCCAAGACCAAAGAGAGACCTGCACAGCATTGCCCATGACAATATATAATAGGAGAGCAAAACCAGGAAGGAAGTTAAAATCACTGTTTTGAGAGAGGTGAGAGATATCCTTTTTAAATGCACGCACACACAAAAATCGGGCATTATGAAAATCTGAAGACACACAATCTTGACAGAATTGAACAGATAATTCAGGCAGCAACAGATAAAATAGAAAGTTTACTTCTGCCTGGCGGAGAGCACTAACTGAAGGGCATGCCACGCTCCCAGACAAGTGTCTATTATGCTTATATTTATTCCGTGCATTTTAGTGGTTCATGAAAGCAGGTTAAACTTTAAATAACAAATGCAAGCCAAAATATTTCTAATATCACACTTTGTACATCAGTAGCATGTATTTATTTTATTAGCAAATGACTTTTTGCAGTCTCTCTGGCATTGTAATGATGAATAACAAAAATGTACACAACAGCACTGTATAGGGTTCTTATGCATGTCTGTGCACACACACACACAAAATACAGTTTGTGCATACAGACCCAAACGCTACATACATGCATGCAGAACATATATAGAAAAGCATCTTTATCAAAGAAGCCACCCTTTAGCACCTTGCTTTATGCAAAGAATGTTAATAGCAGGCAATATTTTGGTTAGGTAATGAAAACTAATTGGGAAATTATTCATCTCCCACTCTCCCCACTGGAGCGTAAAAGACATACAACAAATGTTATTCATGATTCTACACGACTCGCTCTGATTCACCGCCTTCTTTCTAACGGGCACTTCAGAGGAAATAAAGGTTACTCTTTTCCATTTATATCTTCTAATTGACTACCAGTGTTTTCTTGTGGTCAGAGGGATACAAAATAGAGTTAGAAACAGCCTATTAAAAACAAGCTACAATCAGACTAGGACTCTACTCTACCGTCAGCAATGATCAGAGAGTCCTGATTTCCTTGTTAAAAGACAGAGGCATAATTGAAGCAATATCTTCACTTCAGATTGATTATTTGGCGACCCTTATCCACATCTTCACTCAGCAATTTGAATTTTAATGAAAGTAAATGGAATAATTAGCATTTCAAAGTGTGTTTGATACACTGAATAAAAAAAGGGAGAAGACTTTAATGTATAATCTATACACAAAAGAAAAAGCATTTGGGAGGGGGCAGAATAAGGGAAGTACAGTTGTAGTGTCTTCATTAGAATAACAACTGCTTGCACCAGCTGCATAATTATACATGTGAATAATGTGCTATTAAGCTAAGACTTCTCACCTTTATTTTATGTAGTGTGAACAGCCATGGCTTCCTTGTTATTCCTTACCTTTGCAGTCATAAAATGGAAACACCAGGGCTGCCCACATCCATTAGTCTCACAGGACTTCCACACTGAGCCAACATGACTGCTGGAAAACCTTTTTCTTTTTTTTTTTTTCTCTCTTTTTTTCTTTTAATCAAGAGGGGCTTCACACACCTGTGCTTTTAGATAACTGGGAGCAGAGTACCCATGACTGCACTGGTGGACAGTCATTTCACCCTTCTAAAGCACCTAATTTTTTTTTTTTTTTTTTTTTTTCAGATGTTGTGGCAGTTCCTTGTCCCTGGTCACCACACATAAAACCACAGCAGCAGTGAGGGGTGAAAAACCCCTGGTGAAGCACAGCGTCATTTGAAGAGCACCTCTCAAGGAGGCTGCAGAAGCACACTGGCACGCAGCAGCAGTGACGTCTCTTAGAACGACACAACAAAATAAAAGGCAGATGCCCACTTTGCCTGGGGAAACACACCCAACACAGACGTTGCTCCTTTGGTCCTCTCAGCACCCTGCACATGGTGCAAGTTTCCAGGCAGTAACCTGTGCTCACGCAGACTGAACTTAACACTGCCCACCAATTTTACCCATTGGATGGGATGGAAACAAGCTCATAAAAGAAGGAAAGGAAAATTAAGCTAATTACAAACACTATTATAGGTAAAACAGAAAGACCACATACCCCAATGATTGCGTTCAGTTCTGCCATGGTGACTTGCTTGGCACGTTCCACAGCCTGCACCACTTGTTGCTGGTGCTATAAATGAAGATCAGAAACAGAATCAAATTATTTGTTTTCTAAATCATTAAGCACAGATTTTTTTCTACCTTATTTTGCTTTTTTGCTTTTCAATCACAGGGATTGAAATAATCATTCTCTAGTAGACAGTCAAATTCTGTGTTGATATGCAAGCAGAGCAGAGGAGGGGTAGATTTTATTTATGCCATTACTTTCCAGAAATTATACCCTTTTCCCCAAAAGGACAGTTTTACAACCAGCTATCCTTCCTTTTGTTCATCATCATCGTGATGGAATTTATATGCTACCTTAAAATACAAGCCACTTTTCTTACAGACACAGAGAGCTTTGAATCAAAAAAAAATAAAAAAAGGCATACTGAAGAAGAAAGATATGTATTTTCAGCAGCCACATGGTGCCCACATCATTGAAGCATATGTAGATTCTCCTCCTTGATACATTTCAAAGCAGCTCAACCACAGGAAGAAAATTTAAAATGCCATTCACAATTCTGTCAAACACGTGAAAGAGAACTAATTATTTCAATCTCCAACATGTAAATTCTAAGAGCTCAAAAAAAGTCCATCAAAACCACATGGTCTAATTAACAACACAGTTCACAAGCTTCAGTGGTTACATTATCTCAGTTTGACTGATACTGTGTTCCTGTAGTAAATTCAAAATTGCTGCACACTGAAAACTGATTGATATTTAGTTGAAAGTACCAACTGCAAATCAAGTAAATTCCTAATCCTGCAACCACATCTGTGCTTCGGGATCCGTGCCTGCGGATCTAATGCTGCTGGTAGCTAGCTCATCTGCACAGGTATCCTTGACAAATCCAGACTGCAAAAGGCAAACCGGCCGAGGGCGGCGAGGGCAACGTCAGGCTGGACTGCAGCAGGTTGCATGAACTGCACTGGGAACGAACCATCCCTCGTCTACTGCCACAGGCTGAACAAAATAAAGCGCGAGCAAAATAAAGCATGAGCTTTTGCCTATAGTAAGAGGCACTGAAACTGGGCATTCATGCTCCAGTGGAAAGGGAAATAGTGAAATGCCAGCTCTGAACCACATTTGGAAACCATAGTCTAGATATTCTTTAGAACAAAGTTAAGAAAAAGGCTGAGAAAATCTTGTTAGGGTGCCCTGAACACTTGGACTATGAAGGAAGCAGAAAGCTGATTTGCTGAGAGCTCTCACTAGGGCCCCAGGGTAGGGGGCCCCTGTCCTGCATGAGATGGGGAACTTTTGGCGGATCATACGTATCAGGGACAATATAAAATAAAGATGGACCCCATATCCTCAGGATTTCCTCCAACGCAGAGTACCTAAAGAACAGCAGAAATGCTGTCTAAGCAATGGGGAGCTGGAAAAGAGGGCTCAGAGGGGAAGGGCCCTGTGAGCTCTAGGGTCCAGCATCCTCAGATATATCAGTTTTAAATGCTGTCCCCTGCCCTGTACTAAAAGGGTCCATTATACACACTGCACAAACAGAAATGGCATTTTCACTTATAAATTCTCTCCTATAAAAGCTCTTAGGGTGAGGAAAAGCATGCCTAAAAAAAAAATCCATCTTTAAACTAGCAGAAATGCTGACCTCAACAACAACAACAACAAAGGATAAAGAAAAATAATGAAGGAGGTAATTCAGAAAGACTTTTGGAAGGAAGGAAGGAAATCTTTTTAAGGTTTGTTTGTTTTTAAGCAAAGAAAAATTAAATGAAGGCAATGCCAGGAGAGCAAACAACATACTGTTGCAAACAGAATCACAGCAGTCCCATTTAAGTTTTCTAAAGCACCAGTGCTAACATAAACCAAATCTGTCACTTATAAGCAGCCAATGTAAAGAACAAAATGCAGGCTGAGTATGAGCAAATGTGTTCTTGGCATTTGAGGGGAAAAAAAAAAAAAGACACACACAAAAAAACCCGTTTTTTCACTGGTTATCCATGCAGGTGAAAGGAATTTACAGTACTCAAGCCTCAGGTTCTTGATCATGTGTTATCATGTCCAGGTCATCACAGAATAAGGAAAAGCACAGCCTGCATCATCATGTAGCTGAAAGCCCTACCTGTGACACACTAAGTGGTGACAAGGCAATCAAAAAGCCACACCACTTTCTGGTGGTCGTAAATTATACCAAAAAATAGGTCATAACATTTTTGATTGTGTCACTCCAAGAAGAAGAAATTTCTTCTTTAATTTCATTGACCAAATTTTTCCTACCATTTCCTAGACTGTGCTTTCTGCATTGAGATAAAGAAAATAAGTTATTTCTTAACATTTCTCAGTGAGCATTGGTTATTCCAGTTACAGCACCACTTTATTTAAATACTGTTCCTAGGACCACTTTTTTCCTTCAGGAGAAGGAAAAAGAAAAAAAAGGGAGGAAAGAAAAAAAGAAGAAAATCTTTAGAAACCTACAGAAAGTTATCCTAAGAACAAAGCAATTGTAAAAATAACTTAAATTTTCATTCAAATTTTGGAAAAATAACTCCACAACAGTTTAAATGCTTTTCTTTCTTTTTCAAAAAGCATACAAAGGAAAGTTGCAAAGAATATTTGGGAAAAACACTTCCATCATGACAAGAAGAAAAAATGGAAGAAGAGAGTACTCAAAAATTTCCCTTTAGTTTTTTATATATAGAAAACTTACAAATAAAATCTCAACAAGCGTAACAAGACACAAATTCCCTAAGCGCCACATGAGACCTCTTTCATTGATTCTAACAGGTCTGAGGTCAAACCTTCACAGAGGGCAAGGCTTGAGGGTCTTACATCAGTCATCCTTTGTGAGGGTGGTGAAGACAATTAACTCTCCTATTGCCAGCTGCTTTAATATCAATTTAATCTTCAGCATCACAGTATGAAAAACAACCCAAATAGATGGTCTATAACTAGCCTATTTGTCATTTTCACCTCAGCACTGCAACAGGATTCAGGCAGGCTCCACCTGATGTCTCCTGAAACCCCACAGAGGGTCTGCTCCAAATGACCTACAAGATATTTACAGTTGCACAGGCAAACAGTCCACAGCACTGCATTAAAATAAACCTAAACAGAATAATCACACTGCACAACTAGGTTTTGCCTCCTGCTCCCTTCCCAGCTGTAAGGGATAGAAGGTGGCAGAGCACTAAGAAAGCACAAGCATCCAAAGCAATTTCATGGCTACCTTTGCACCTTTTTGGCAGCAAGGACCACAGCACTCATTTGAATCTTTTTAAGTGCAAAGGGGCTCCATTTTATTAACTACAACTCCAAATATGTGTGCAGAGCATGGTCAGGGCAAATGAGGGGGTACATAATAAAGCCCCAAGTAAAGAGCAACAAACAACAACAAAAATAGGACCAGCTGGCTAGCCTCAACCACATACATCTGAAAATAAATACGATTAATTTAATTTGTGCTTAAATGTCTTCTCCTGCAGACATACAAATAACAAACAACATTATGTTAAAAAACCAAACAGCATTCAACAGCCTGTCCAGCAGTGATTAAGTGAAGATTTACAGCCAAGTAAAAACTAGGAAAAAATACTCTTTTCCACCCAAGTGAAAGCATAAAAGCACAGGTTTGTGGTATTCAACATGCTTTAATGCTGATCTTCCTTCTTACATACAAAGGAAACACAGACCAATATTCCTCATATATATAAAAGAGTATTTTGCACTACACTAAACAAGCTGCAGCAATGAGCTCAACATCCCACCCTGCTGACACACAGACCAGTATCACTTCTCCTTTTTGACTTCTTCTTTGTGTCTTCTCTTCATCCTTTTTTCTTCCTTCTCCTCCTTCCCATGAGTGTTGTCTGCACTCTCTTCGCACTGGAAATAACCTCCTTGCAGCAGAGACCGCAAGAAGGATGTAGGCGTTTTCACCACCACATCATTTCACCATATTGTCTATCATCTAGCCCTGTCTCCAGCACATACTTTGCAGAATGGTGGAAAATACCTGTGCTTTTTACACCATTTCAGAGCTCCTTGCTGTTTCCAGTGACTATAGGGAGCTATGCTGACAACAACTGAACAGTGGAAATCCCTCCGGCACACACATGCAGAGAAGCTGGTGTTAAAAACATCTGATTTCAGCCCTTCTCCAGTGCCACTAACAAGATTCAAAGAAAATCTCACTAAATTCATACTGCAGAAACAAGGAGGTTTTGGTATGTTTTATTCATATTATTCTGTTGTTGCACTATCTGTTTAAAGGGAATACAGACCAGGTCTTACTTAGGAACTGCCGTAGTGTCATTTTGAAAAGCGTGATTTAGAGACAGCATAATAAAATGAAGCAGTACCAAAAACACCAGTGAGAAACAGAGCGCAAAAACACATTTACAGAGGAATACAGCACACACCTACAAAACTGAAAAGGACCAGCAGGGTCACTGAGTCGAGGCACTGTAACTCAGACAACATATAATAACCACTTTATAAAGAACAGTAAGAAAAGTACTATCAACATATACACAAATTGCCAGTAAGATGCTTTCCATGGTAGAAGGATTATAGATCTCTGACAGCTTCCTTGTATGTACTACTTCAGACACAGTCTTAGGAAAACTAAAGATGGAGGAAAAGTAATTTTTCCAGGTCTTTTCAGCCTCTCACATCTTTTTGAATAGCATGGAAGGAGTCGTGCTCTGCTTCTACAGGATCTCATACCCTTCATCCAAAGGTACTGAACTGTACAAACATTTTTAGGGAATGTGCATGCGCAGAAGGAAAAAAGCCTTACAGTCCATATTTATCTTGCAGAAGGAAAACCATCCACTAAAATTCAGTGCTTCCAGAAAGAAGCCTCAGCGGTCTATGGCTAAAGAACCTTCCCTTGGGGAAGGGATAGGAAGAGCACTTGTTTGTGCACAGACGTGCCGCACACCTCATGGTATTTCTAGGTACACTGCAGCACCTTATTTTGCACGATGAGTTGAAGTTTCCTATGGAAGAGTAAGCTGTCTAGCTTGCTTTTAGATGATTCATTGTCAGTTGGGGGGGAACAGGCATCCTCACATGTTTCCTGTAAACTCTTCTGGTCTGGTTAATACAGTAGGGCATGGAAGATGCCCAGGAATGATCCCATGAACATTTAACTGGTTCCACAAACAGCTTGCGCTGAGCTCTGGGCTGCCGCAAATAGGGTGCTAGCTCTAAATCAGCCAGCTTGTGTGTGTCTGCCTGAGCACAAACACAGTCAATATTTACTGAAAAGAAGGTAACTGTGACAGATGAACTTCTCTGGTGACACCAAACAAACATCACTACCAAGCACTGGAGGTACCAGTGAGCTCTTTTGGCACCTAAGACGCACCAGCAGGGTCAAAGAGAGCCAGTCTGCACCCACTCAGATACAACTTTGGCCAAGTAGGAATCAGCCTCAACTCTAACTCTGTGACAAAAGTGTCACATTTTGCTGCAGCTGATAAACTCGGATGAGATATTACAAAAATTAGCAGAGCCATAATCCACAACATTGGGCCCAAATTGAATTTTACCTCACATGCTCTTTCATTAGATGATATCAACCCTCTGTTATCTACATCAGCTACCTACATTATGCTGTCTACACTACTTTCAGAAGACCGAAAATAAATTAACTGAGTGCTAACTACCTCTAAGTTTTAACCTAGAAAAAAAAAACATCTCCCTTACATAACAGGGAGCACTTCAAGCATGCTGATATCTCACAACATTGCACAGGGGTGAAAAACATTATTGCAACACAGTAGGTCTGTAAGGGTGACAAATTTAACACAAGTCACCCTATGGTCCTTCTCATGCATTAACCACAAATTCATTCTTTTATATCAAATTTGGCAGCTTGGATTCCTTAGTCTCTCTGTCTCTCTCTCTCTCATTTTTTTAATTTTTTTGTTTCCTTAACAGTCCTATCCCCCACAATTCCCTTCACTTCCCCGACTGGAGTCAACAACAGCAACAAAAGCACTATTTAAATGTGCATTTTGGCAGGTTGGAAACTTTATTTTCAACATAAAGCTTTGGTAATGGACAGTACAGTAAAACTGAATGAGGGTCTGCTTGCAGAGAATTTCTTAAATACTTTCCTGAATTGCCCCTGAAACAAAGCATGTAGTATATAGTGACATATTATAATTGCCATCTTTTCATGAGATCTCAAGTGATTTTGGCCACAATTTCTTACATCTGAGTCAGTTATCACAAGCCATTGATTCCTTACAAAGTTAACAAGCAATAAGACAAGTTAACCTGGTGCCATTATGAGGTAATAATGTTGCCATCAGTGCATGTAACCGCTGTATTTTGTTCATTTTTCCCTCAGGCACAATACAAAGGAGCCTGAACATATTTTTCAGGCACTATTCCACAATTAGACTGTACGCAAAATGTGTAAACAGCAAAAGCACTCTGCAATTCAATTCTCCATTAATCTAGATGATGAAATAAAGAGGCTTCCATTAACACACTTACTTTTTAAAGAGAAAAAAAAAAAAAAGGTAAAAAAAGAGACAAGCATAGTACTCAAAATCAGTTCTCTTTTGACTCAGCCAACTGAACCTGATTTAACTAAGTCTTGATGTTAATAAGGGCCAAACAATTACCACAGTTTCCTTAGCCCCAACGTGAAAACTACAACAAATAAACGGCATCAGCACTGCTAAGGCTTTTTCCCTCCACCCCTCCCCCTTATGCTTCCCCTTTCAAGCTCTCTTTCCCAACTGTTCCTTCTTCCCTCTTTCTGGATAAGCTAAAAAATACACTTGCCTCCAAATAAGACAAATGCATTCACTGACTTTTTGGAAATGTTCCCTGTTCTCTTTGTAAACACACACCAAAATGCTGAAGCTGTGAACTTTTTTTGAACTCTCCATTTCCTGTGTACCTAAAGAGGTTTGACACTACGACAGCATGCACACAGAAGAAGCTACAACACTTGGTAAACAGAAAAGAGGGAGATGCGTGTGGTTAAGCAGGTTAAGAAAACTTCAGGCCAAGGTTGTAAAAAGCAGGGGGGTCCCCCGGCGCAGAAATCCTACAAGAGCTCATTTTCAGATCTAAAACTGCTTAATTCCCAGGTGTGATCTAAAGGCCTAACTGAGTAAACAGCAGTCATTAAGCACACTATTTGGAGTGCATGAGCCCTCCCCGGATGGCACTGTACTGGGAGCAGAAGTAGGGCATCATCATTTTGTAAATTTACCATCTGGATCATCTCAGTTACCTACCTACATAGTTCTTAAAACAGCCATATTAATGAGAATCTACTGTAAAGGTTAAGTTCATAATTATTTTTAAATTGCTCCCATTCCTAGCTTCATGGTCAGAAGATTGTTAAACAGTAATCAAGACCGTTGGATCACAGTTCACTAATTTCTAATTGGGAACCGCACAAGAGAAATTCTCACCAAGTGAAGAAAAGATAAGAAATACAATGTGCAGCCTTCACACTGGCGCCTGTCTTCAGTGAAGGGACTTAAAATGTAGCAGTATTAGCTTTCAGGAGAATAACGGTACGGTCCTTCACCTCCAGAGCACAATACAGTCAGAACAGAGAAAAAAAGAAAGTATCTGAATTCATTTGATTCAGACACCATTAAAAGTCCCCAAACTTACTAACTTTTCTTTTTTAATTCCACATGAACACCCAGTGAGGGTAGAAGCCAATAATTTCAAAATTAAAGGCCAAATGTGCCAGACACAGTTAATGAATCATTTTATCTTCAGATATATTCTAATTCTAAGCTCATGTACCTCACTTCTGCTTGTGTAAGTGGCAAGAAACATACCTATCCTTAGAGAAAACATAGGCTGACTTTGTGGAAATATATTTAAAAAAAAGAGTGAGTTGTGTATTGAAATGAAGATTACTGCAGGATGTCAGCTGAAAAAATAGCAATATAGTTATCAGTAGTAGTAAACTGGTGCCAACTTTATAAATACTCTAAAAAAGATGTCACTGCCATGGAAATGCCAATCCTCTATCTTTGCTAAGATCGCAGCTTTGCCTGCCAAGTACTTGCTCCTGCCTTTGTTTCAAAATTGTGTCATTTAGTGCTCATGTGTATGAATCAGTTTTACCCATAATTTTTATATGCTGTGTAATATTGCTGAAGAGCAACAAATAATTAGATATATTGTGTTTCTGTAGCAGTCAAAGTACAAAATCAACAGATCATTTCAGATTCGGGCAGGTCTTAAATTTCTGTTCACACTTTCATTTTACTTCATACCTAACTGTGAAGAAGCTTCCCTCACCAAGCACCAATCAACCCCCTCAAACCCAGATCTCTCAAAGCATCTACAGTACTCTCAGGATAATACCCAAAATGATAATTTTTTTTTTTTTTTTGGGGGGAAAAAAAAAAAAAAAAAGAGTGCTTACAGAAATTAGCCCATAGTAACCTTTAATCTTCTATCTATATTCCCCAAATGCACAAGCAATTTAAAAGGATTTACACTAGTACATAATCTGGGATGGGAAAAAAGGCCTGCATTACTACGGCTATTGTGTTGAATATCACAGCTTAATAAAATAGACACAGAAGTTTTTCCCAAAGTTTAAAGCCTGCTGTCAAGAATATAGAACAAATCACGCCTTTCCAATATTTTTGCAAGCTATCCTCTGATTCCATATTGATAAGCCATAATTCTGAGGAACACTGTATTTGCACAAGAGCAAAATATTGAAACAACTAACATTTTACTTAGCACACTACAACATGTATTCCATTATATAAACATATTTAAACAATATTACAGTGGACCTGGAGAAGATAATGAGGTTACAATGAGAACAGTATATGGAAATCCATCTACAAGGTGAGTACCAGTGCAAACTACTATCTTACCTCTTGGGATAGGAAGGGAATGACTTGCGCACATATAGCATTCAGCCTTTTGACAATTTCTGCCTGCAAGCAACAAGAAGAATAGAAATATTATTACATAAATTCTCAAATGTGATTGTCACTCATGAGCACAGAACAGACATTTGTTTGTTTTCTTCTCTGACCATTCTCTGGTCAGGATTGATTATAAAAAAAGTAACAGAAGCATTTGGAGAGCTATTCAAATAAACGTAACAGCTACTGTTATTCATTTCGAGCTAAAAAGATTTTCTTATAAAAATATAGCCTAGAAGTTCCATGTGACACAAGGAAAAATCATTTTCCTTATGAAGCCAAACACATTTATTCTTCTCCAAATATTCAGAAGATGTAACAACAACAAAATGATACTGCTAAGGAAAGAAGTACCATTTCATTACAACAGCGTAAGTGTAAGGGAATGGAACAACTAAAATAATAGCTTCCATATTAACACTGCTAATTATGAGACCATTAGCAACACACTTTGCAACACGACTTAATCATTTTACCACATATTTTAGAAAAAAAAAAACTTGTATAATATTTTCCTAGTATCTAATGCAAGTTTAATACTAGATATTTTCACATGGCAAGTATGAGAAGCGGCCAGTATACAACTTTTTATTTTTTGTATTGCCAGTCAGTTCTTATTCTGTATTTCTTACCTGTTCATCTCAACAGAAAATGAAGTGATTTGGACAGGTGACACAGAAATATAATTCCAGAGGTAAAATATTTACAGCCACATACACTTTCTCACAATAAATTATGACCTGAGTCAGCTATAGTAACCTGAGTCATTATATAATAAGTTGGAATGCTCTTCTTGTGAGGGCACTAAATGTATGACAAAGATGTACGCACTTGTGTAATTTAGGCTTTCTTCTTGTATTCGTCACTTTTCCAGCATTTTTTGCTGAATAGTCTTTTAAATAACAAAACCCTAAAAACATATTTATAACAACAGAAAGACTAAGAAAAGCAGTAAGAAGGAGAGAGCTACCTGTAAAATAAATTTGTGTTCAAAAAACGTTACACAGCTATGTAACCAGAAGACATGGTACACTAGAGCTAAGGGTACATGTGAAACTTACTCTGCCCCCTTGGGCGTACTGCAATACACTTGAGCTAACACACATAATACTTTCTCAAACAATACAATTTCTTGATTTCTTTGAAATCCATTTAAGCCCCTGTAGGCTACTTAGAGAGCAATTTCAACGTTACACTGTCCCAGTACCTCCACACTGGTCCTGGTTGTTTGTGCAAGTCTCCATCTCATTAAAATTATGCGTTTTAATACATTTTCATCGTTCATCTACTATACACGTTCAGCTTATCCAGCAGCATAGGCATCTTAAATGATACTTGGGAATAAATTCTCTTCACCACAATGCTAAATTACCTGCTAATTTCAAAGGTCTGTAACTATGTCTATCTATATCAGATAGTCTACACCGTAAAACTTAAATACCCTTTTAAATAAACAGCATGTACTACACTATTTTATACTGAGATTTATGAACTGTTATACAAAGCAGTGCAGAGAGCTGTAAGATGTGTGTTTAAGCTTCAGCAAGAGAGGCTGCATGACCTAATATTGCATTATTTGAGAGACAATATTTGATTATGGAACTGTAGACTGTAATTCAACACAAAGCTCCCAGGAACCTGTACCACAGCTGCTTGAGTAATTTAAAGTATTTTAGCAATTTAAGCATTTCATAATTTGGGGTCTCAGCCATGGTGCTTTTTTTTTTTTTAAAAAAAAAAAAAAGGGAATCTCTCAGGTCTTAAAACCAAAGAGAAAACTACACATCTTGCTCTTCAAAGCTTCTCCACGCAAAGATAAAATTCCCAAGTTCTCCGCTTATTTGAGCAGAGTTCTTTTTGCTCCACCATTTAACACACTATTTACCCATCTTCAGTTCTGGTTAAATCATATGAAGATGCACCTTCCACAGAACATCCTTAGTAATAAAATGTAGATCTGCTTTTCTCTGCCACAAAACAACTCCTCTTCCACATCTTTAAAACACACACAGCAAAGTCTACCCAACTCCAATATTGCTGCTGCAGTCAGCTTATGTAGCAACCAAGGCCTCCAGGCGTGCCTTTGCCTCAGTCCATACCCAATACAAGATCACTTTTCACCATATCTGTTATTTTGGACACCTTTCCTGCTCTACTGAGAAAGTAAAACTTGCGTAAGGCATAAGGTAACTGTTTAAAATGTAGTTTTAAAAAGCTTGCAATTCATGTGTTTAAGGCCAAAAGCAACTGCTACAATTGTCTTATCAGACTTGTATCAGAACTGTACAGCTTCACCAACTCCTCCACCAAATCCAGTTCCAGTTCTGCTAGAACGCAGTTTAGTCAACACAACAGAATTATTCAAAATGTTTTACTGCATCTCTCCTCAGTTAAGGTTTATGTTCACACTGAATTTCAACATTTCAACATTTCAACCCCACATTTGAGCTATGATAACTGTGCTTTTTTGCCCCCCCCCCCCAATTTTTTTAATTACACCAATCTCCTCCCAAGGAATTGCATTTCTCTCATCCTCTTAGAACCAAAAAAGTTGTTGAAATATTTTTACTTAATATTTACATAGAATTTACCTCAGGCAGATTCTGAGCCTAGGAATTGTCAAGCTCAAAAGTGGCTTCCAAAAAAACTTGCAAGCAACTGAAAACAGGTGATCGAATATGAACAGTTATTCATCTTTAATAACCTTTGGGCATCAATCCCACCGGAATACAAAACAGTGAAAGTCTTTTCATGTTGTACGCAGAAAAATGAACCGATCGAAATAGCACCCAGCTCTTACGCAGTGTACAGAGAAGAAAAAGAGCTTGCTAATGGCTTTAAGAGATGCTGAGACATCAACAGCATTTCTTAGCCAGTTGCAAGAGAGCCCACTAAGCCAGCCAGAAACGAACTAAAAAGCTTGCTATTTAAGACTGTGTTAACATTATTTCTTTTTGAAAATTGTCTTTATCTCCCTCAACAATAAACATCCATTCTTAGCTTAGCAGTTGCAGACACAATTCTATTTTGTCACCCCAATCCTACCATATTTTGATAATTTTACAGTAATTTCAGGGACTACAATCATTTTGGGGGGGGGGGGGGGAAACACCACACCTACAGGGCCCGGTCAATAGAAGCAGAAATAACAAGGAAAGCAGCAAGAAATGTTACCCACCATTCCAATGTTCAGCTGCCTGCGCAGCCGTGACAGACTCATGTCTGATGAGCAGTAAACCAAAATATCGGCGGAGCAGGACACTTCCCCTTCCACAAGGCAGGTTTCTACAGTGCAGCAGCTGGACTCTGCCACAGCTAACAAGCAGTCAAAAGGAAGACAGCAGTTTGACTGAGTGGCTGTGCTTAACTGACAGACTGTAGAGGGTCAACAGGATCGAGACATGTGCTGCCTACTGCTACAGTCAACAGGACAGCAAAAAGGGGATGCTGTCTACATAGACCAATGCTAGAAAGAGCTCTGCATTATTAATAGCTTGTCTCGATTGGTCTCACCAAGCTAAAGATGCTTCAGAAAGGACACCCTGTCCACTGCTTTATTAATTTAGTAAGCCACAATGCCTTGGCCTGAAAATTGCAATCAGACAACCTCAAAACATTATCTTAGGAGCGTACCATCTTGGTATTGCTAGAAGAGATTTTGAAGACTAAAAGCAAGACACTGAGCCACTGAAAGCAAAACACTGATGATCAGCTCATCGGGTTGCCAGATGCATCATGAATCTTGCAAAGCCAGCCCTTCCTACAGGGAGCAACAATTCTGACACCTCAGAGAGAACCTGCAACCCCACAGAACTCAAGTAGCAAAAGGAAAATCTATTTTGGGGTCTGAAATGAGATGTCCAAAGCAGCTTGCAAAATGCTAAGGAGGATTTGCTCATTTCTTGTAAATTTTCATAGAAAAAAAAACTATCTAAATAATAACTTCATGCCAAGGAATTTGCCTCTTTAACCATCAGTAGGAATTTAGTCTAAGTAGCATGGCCAAGCTGTATGTTCACACAATATGTGTGTCAATCTATAAAACTGAGTAGATTATCAGAGGAAAGAGGAAAAAGACTAACTTGATTTGAGAATTCAGAATGCCTTTCTACATAGCAGAGAAACCTGGAAAAGAAAACTATGAAACTAAAACACAGAAGTCTTCTGATTCTCCCTATGTAGTTGGATAGTTAAACACAAAAGGTAAAAAGCAGCTTTAAGTGAATGTTTATTATTTTAAGTATCCTATTATAAACTGTTTAGTGTTAGCACTGCCTGACAATACAAAAATCTTACACTGGGAATACTCTCTGCAGTGAACATTACTAGTAGCACAGAATTTAGCAGTTAACAAAATTCTGTGGTACTAGAATACCCTCCTAACCTCAGTCAGCATCAGGTATTAAACTAACGATCCCAAAACATAACAGCTCAAGAACCAAAACTTACCTTTCTGTAAAATGTCTTAAACTAGATATTTTCATGGAATTGCTTGACATTGAAAGATTTTCTGCAATGAACTGCAGGGAATAATACAACAGCAACATGTTTAATTTTTATTACTAAATATCACTAAATCACCTGACTCTAGCTTAGCACAAGTTTCTCGCTAGGCAATCCTAAAGTCTAAAGGTGAAACTCTGGTTTAGGTTAACATCTCAGGAGGCTTCTTCTTGCTGTCATTTGATCACGCCTGAAAACTCTACTCCATTCTTCTTCACATAACATGCAAAATAAGAAAAATCTACATCAACATAGAAAAGACATTTTTTGTTTTGAAATCTACATTCAAAAACTAGTTTAAGATCTTTTTGTTCAGATGTCATGTCAATGGGGATTTCACGATCAATCTGGTTGGCAGGAGAAGGCAAAGCATGATTTCATAAAATCAGGCAGCCAATTCCTCACATTGAAAGCTAAAGTTGCCTCGGAAACACTCCTACTTCCATGGTCATCTAATTTTGCCTCTTTTGTCCCACGGGACCAAGCTTTTGAGAGGCATCATTTATTTACAGGCCTTTCCACTGGGCTTCAGTTATTGGCCAATAATGCCGCGGACGCACACTTCTAATGGCCTATGTTTTGAAACTGAGTCTAATCTAATGGCGCAGCGCCCAAACTCCTTTTCCAGCATAGCCATTAAAGGATGTAGGTTATTGCCGTTGTCACCATTGATATTTGTCATTGTAATGTAATTAGGGCCCTAAAATGATGCATTACAGCCCTTGGCACAGCTTCTATTAAAATCTTTTCTTCTGCTCACTGAACTGCGACCTGCTTTCTGATGAATAACAGACAGACAGCTTTAGACCAAGGAGCAGATTCATCAAAGAAGTATTTTTCAGCTTTGGAAATAAAATAAATAAGTAAATAACAGGGGGCAACCTAGGAAGAAAAGCACAAGGGGAAAAAAAAAGAAGAAGGAAAAAAAAGCACACAGTACATTTGAATTTCATCTGACCACTTGAAATTCTGATTGCATCTGATGAATCTTTCTTAGGACAATATATTCCCAGCCTGCGAATCACATGGTTAATCAGGGCCCTAATCTGCTATCCATCAGCCTATGCCAGCACTGTAACTTCCAATCAAATTTATAGGTTATGTGGGTCACGCATCCCTGAACAACTACATTCACAGATATCCCATTTAAACCAGCACAGATTCTGAAATGCTGTTGTTAAGGTTACTGAATGTTATAATACTATTCAAAGCTTTAAGAAAGCTCCTGATAAACAACGGCTAAATTATTGCCTGTGGATGCAGCACGATGCTCTGAAATAGCATTAATGACCCAATATAAGGGCAATTGTTCATGCCAAAATATAAAAAGGATAGCTTTTGCTGCCATAGTTTGTCAAAAATGTTAACAAACATTGACACTTCTATTACTCTCCTTTCCATAAACACAAAAAAAATGTTTGGTTTTGCATAAAAACTCACCAACACTCAACCAGAAGCAATGAGAGAGGGACAGGTAGTAAAAGCCTGAGCTGAAATTGTCTTACTACTTTTCTTTTATAAGCTTTTATTGTCTGCATCCTTTGGAAAACACCTATAGAGTACACTATTTTAACATTAAGCTCTTTTCATGACTGTTTACATGGTTGTTTTAAAAAATATATTAAATATTTTCCAGCTATGATTTGAATAGTTTTTCTGTTATGTTTTGTTATGCACATAAGAAGGCAATAATAAAATACAGGAGCGACTGCTAAAATTCATGATTTAGCTAACACTAATTGAATTTTAATGTTTCAATAATTCCTATTGACTAAAGGAATTGGGAGCAATGTTTAAATAGTATTTAATTATCTAAATAGGTATATACGTATCTTTAAAAATCTGACCCTTAAAAATGCATCCAATAGGATAGGATGTAATGCCTGTAAAAACTTAGACATTTTTGAAACATTTTTAGGAGATAAGCCTGAGAGCAAAGTTAGACCACAGTTCCCAGCCCCTAAGCACACTTTCACCACAGGCTCATCCCTAGGGTAAGAGTATCCATGAGGCAAACAATGCAGAGCAACTACCACACTGCATATGTACAAGAGGGCATGTGGACAGACTGTTAGACTCCTAAATCCCTTTGAAAATGTCACTTAGGAGTTTAACTTAATTTACCCTTACTGCATGCTGCTAAAATTGGAGTTAAACACACAGTAAAATATGATAATATGTTTAAAGTGCTTTGTTAAGTATTTTAGCTTATGTCTACATTCTTAGCAAAACTGGGACTGAAAACAGAAGCAAGAGGCATATAAACTTCAGATATTAAAACACTCAGAAATTTTCTAATATATACAGAATTCAGAACCAAATTCTCACTTTAAAAATCTCCACTTGCAGTCACTTTTAGTAGATAAAAAGCAAAATTGGGATTTTATTTATAGTACATAAACTTTAGGAAAATATTTCCACTGTATTTCATAAAGCTATATAGTTACTATAATTATAAAAATTGCTGGTAAAGAATTACCACTGGAGGCTGTAGGTCTGTCAGTGGAATGGAAACAAAACTGCTATATATGTATTGTTGAAATAAAACAGAATAATAAAACACTATTGGGAAACCCATTTCAGCAGCCAGTAGGAAAAAATATACGCAATTACACTTTCAGAAAAATAACCTGAAACAACTGTTATTTCAGGTTTAATTTGTTTTACACAATGCAGCCTTTACCAAAAGATCAATCTAGTTTATTAAGTGCTTACCTAGAACACACCCATATTATCTAAACAGCATTTCCCAAATTAGTGAGAATAAAAAAAAGATTGCTACACTGTATGAGACACAGTACGATTCTGAATAAAACACACAAAAAAACCAATCTTAGTATTCAAAGAAAATTAACTCTTCTTTCATAAAGAAGAATGGATTTTGTTTTAATCACAGACTGTTGTCATGAAGTGCCTACTCCAGTTCTACGCAACTGGAGAAAATATTGCAAGTCCTGAATATAAAATTTCTCTTCAGTCACAGTGAAATGCTGCTTGGAAACGAGCCACAAAGAACCTAGTCTTGCTAAGAAAAAAAGACAACAAAATTTCTAGTGAGAAAACAGTTTCTTCAACAAATCAATTGCTCAAGTTGAATAGACTCATTTTTTAATGCTTTATAATGAGCAATGAACAGGAGAGCTGAATGAAGTCATCAGAATGTCAAATAGACAGAGGTATCTTCTCTACCTCACTTTCCTATCAACCTGTTTATAAACATCTAAGCTAAGTTCAGCAAGTACTATAAACTTGATACTCACCCTTTTATACATTAACCTAGAGGGTTCTTTTGCACACAATGCCGCATTCAGCAGCATATGCAATAAGCTGGAGTGACAGAATTTTAAGAATCAATTTGTTAATGTACATTCTGAACTGTAGGCTGCTCAAGTCAACCAATGAGATCAACCAATGAGTCAACCAATGCTTTTATTTAAGGTCTTAAGAACCCCGTGAAGATCATTTGGGTAAGAAAAGATGCACACTGAATCATTTGTGTCATTCATGATTAAGACAATAAGAAGCAAGTCAAGTAAGGTGATACATAAACACATCTCAACACTGTCACTTCATGAAGTCAACACTTTTTAAAATATCTACTGCTGCCTGCAGTAGGAACACAGAAATGCGGAGTCTGGATGCTCACATACATCTTCCCCTCTTCCAGCTTACACTACCGGCATACCCACCAGCACACAGATCACCTGGAAGAGCTGTAAGGCTGCAAACGGAATCTAAAATGGCAGAAATTGGCTTCACTTTGCCCTTCCCTGTCATAGCAGGAAACACCTGCTCAAAAATCAGTCAAAAATCAGGAAAAGGAGGACATTGCCAGGGGTATCAGAGGGCCATAAGAACAGCTCTGTAGTTGCCTAACTGCTATCTGTCACTTATCAGCAATCCTCAGTGCATTTCATGGCAACACATGTTTTGTGAAATACAGCCTCATAGGGACGAGTAGTTTCTCCCTCTCGCTATCAAAGGCAGAACTCTGGCTTTCCAAAAAAAGGGGGTGAGGTGGGGGGAAGCATATAAAATTGGGGTATCACTGTGTAGCAGCTTCTTCTTTGAGCTCATTTGTTTTTCTTCTTCTGTCTCATAACTGCATTTGGGTCAGAATTTCCCATCCCACACAAACAGAAATGCAGCTATACATGCACAACTACTGCTCCCTTACTGCTTGATTCTTCCTTTCACACATCCCACCCAAATGGAAATGACACAATGAGTCAGTCTGAACACCACCTTACAACTATATGTATACAGTGTTTCTACTGTATAATAAACATGCCATAAAATATACAGTTTAAATATAATTAGATAAATTAAGCTTCCTATTCATTTACACCAGAGGGTCCTAACACATTTTTGGTGACAGAAGTAACAACAGTCAAAGAGAAATACTGCAGATGAGGAGTTTCAATCTGTACAATCTGCATTGTAACGAAGCAAGAAATGGTGACAGAGTCAGAAACTATCCTCAGTAGATTCACATTTACTCTGATATGCATAAGTGCCTTGGAAAAGGAAATCAGGGAACCTACATTTCAAAAACAGCTGGAAGTCTCCAGCAGTTAAAATCTAGAAGAGACGGAGCCCTGGCACAGGCTGCCCAGAGAGGCTGTGGAGTCTCCTTCTCTGGAGATCTTCCAAACCCACTTGGATGCCACTCTGTGCCCTGTGCTCTAGGAGACCCTGTTGGAGCAGAGGGGTTGGCAGAGGTGATCTCTAGAGATCATCAAACATTCTGTGATTCTTAAAAAAAAAATTACACATACAACATTTTTGAAAAGTGGTTCTTAAACGTTACCTAAAAATAAATTCTACAAATTATTTTCCCTACACAATATGCATGGCAGGGCTGAACTGCCACTTTTAATTCCCACTGTCACTTAAATTTTCATTTACAAATTAACAAAATGTAAGTTTCCAAGGTGGCTACAAGCCCATTATCCTACATCCACTGTCTGTATTATAGTTACAGAGCTTACATACTGCTCCAAATGTTAATTACTGAGAAACTGAATATTATCAAGGTTGAGAAGGATGAAGATTGTGCCAATCACATGCACAAGGTCAAATTGTTTCCATCTTGAAGCTTGCAAAAAACACTGCAACCAGTATTATCACTCCATATTCTGTTCCTCTCAGGAAAAGGAAAAGAAAACTGTACTTTCTCTAGCAAGCGTCGTTCCAGCTTTTAGAGAGCTGGGTAAAAGTAATCAATAAACTTATATAAGCAACAACCAAAAATCCCCCATAAAAACAGAAAAAGCAATGTGACTAGTGAACTTAATTTACTTTCTTCCAGATTGATCCAGAGGCCAGGAATCAACAACATTATTATTTTCAGTCTACTTCTGGTTTAGTAACCTCATGAGCCTCAACCTTGCAAGTCAGAGGTGGAGAGGTGGAGCCCATAATCTGTTGGATTTATTAATAATTACATTTGACTATTTTTTTTAAGACAGACAGATACTACAAATCAGCAAACTGACCTATTCAGTACATTTGTTAGGTCTAGTGAAAAGAATTCTTGCACTGCTTAAAAATGTCATATTTCATTTTCAAGTCAACGTGCTTCATACCATGTGGTGGCCAGCTATCAATTAATTAAGAGATCAAGTAAAACATACATATTTAGACCACTTTATCTTGAAATATGCGAGGGAAAAAAGCAACTCCTTTCTGCTGCATTTTCCTCTTGCATTATGAAAATGAACAATATGTAGACCCAATTCCCATGAGCTATGGTAACATATCAAGTTACGTCAAATATGGATGTATAAGTAAAAATTTTGTACCTTTTGACATGTCACACAATAACATAATAATCATAAAAAAATTCTCCCAGAAAATAAATGATGAAGGAATCATGCAGTGGACTTTATTGCAATTCTATAATCAAGCACCAACTTCAGATCCTTGCAGTGATGTAAATTCAAATATAGTATGTTATATGTTAAGTTTTTGGTAATCAAGCAAAAATACATTGTGTTTTAACTCTTTTTTTGATTTTTTTTTTTTTAAGTAAAACCCTATTTCCTGGAATTAAATAACTATCTCAAAGTTCAGATTTTAATTAAAACATATTTTTCTTTTCCCACCTAGAAAATATTTTTTAAAAAAGAGGAATTTGTCTGTAATGCCACAGATATATGAACAGAAGACATTTTATTTTAAATTTAAAACTGGACTTGAGATGTTGACTGATGACTTCTTTGTGTTTTAAGAGGCTAATACCAGATTTCTGCTGAAGCACTAGCTAGAAGCTTCCTCTGTAGCATTGTCAGAATGGGTGAGCTAGATAGGCCTTACACAGTATTGCTTATGGTGAGAAGATTCCAATTCCTTTTTTTCTAGTACAGAGTAAACTCAGTTAAGTAAGACAATATCCTCAAGGTGACAAACTACGCATATTTATTTTAAAATAAAACACTAGAAGTCCCAATATTGCATATATCCCTACTCAGATGATACTGATTCATATTCATATTTTTCAAGTAAAACATGCTCAGTGACTATTAGCTCAACATGAAATGATTCTTTATGTATCAAAATGTATGTATCTTAAGCAAGCAACAACAACAAAAAGAAGTCTGTATCCTTGAATCCTATTGAGAAGAAAATATTGACATAAATTGTCATGGCTCATAATCTCAATCATTGTGAATGATAACTACCCCTGCTGAAAATAATTCTATTCGGATTTCAGCATTTCTGCAACTTAGCTTCAGCAGCACTTACCATTTTTGTCTTTAAGTGGAGGAGGACAAGGAAAGAATCAGGTAATTTTATCTTTCAGAACGTGAATATCTAACAAGTGGTAGTTCCACCAGTGAAGTACATCTAAAATAATCAGTCAGCTTATGATTCCCTTTTTAACCTTCTTAAGAAGATACATTTGCAAAGCAAATGTTAAAACATTTGTAAGAATGAATGCTGAAGTGTAATCAGGAAATTCAGTTGTCCAAGACAGCTGGATAGACTAAGCACATCTTGATGTTCAATTCAATTGAATGGCATTCTCCCAGTAAAACTCCTGCCAAGACAGACTTGTAAAGCAACATTAAATTATGTTTTTCTTTAAACTATATCAGCATTACTTAAGTTTTCAAACACCATCCAAAAGGGATTTTAACTTAAAATAAACTTTTTAAAGAAATTACATGCAAAGTTTAAGAAGAATTCCATAGAGAGGCAGAACATGAGTTACGTAGCAAAGGAGAATTCTCCATCTGAGAAATATGTGACATATACAATTCATGAAAACTTTTTCAGTGTAATAATCCCCCAAGAAATCACAGTCTGGGTGGAGAGATATTATGAACGGCATTGATTTCAAACAAATGCTCAGGATACACCTATACACTGTATACCGCATTGTACTGCATATAACTGACTTCAAAAAACAGATCTTGAACATGTGCATCAGGTAAAATGTGAGGAAATGAAAAGGAGCTAATAATCAATCCTATAAAAAGTGATTAACCATCACCACTGTGTGATAATGAAGCAAACACATCCCTCCATTGACACTACTTAAACAAGATGCCTTTGTAAGGTTTCTCCAGTGCATTCTCTCTAACAGATTCTGTTAGGAAACCAGATGGATCAGAAATAAGAACTGTGTTCCCCGCAATTATACTGTCTCCATGTTAGAGACAGAGAGTCTTGCAGTAGTTCCTGCTGTAGTTTCACATGCACTTTGAAGTGGCTTGAAAGTTGGCACAGCCCCTGAGGGGCCTGTCCCCCTCTCCAGCGACTCCTCTTCACCCCGCCCTTACGCCAACAGCACTTCCAAGGCAATGAGGTGAACCAGGCAGGTAAGTAACTTAGCCAAACTACCCCCTTCCCCACAGCTATTTTTCCTATAAACACCATTTACCTAATGAACCACACAGAAAGGACGTTAAAAAAAAAATTAATCCTTAACAACATCAATGCATCTTTTGTCAGCTTAAAGGGTATAGAAAGCTACAGTCTAAGACAGTCCAAACTGTAATACTGAAACTTTTTGCGAACACTTAGCACCTTCCTCTTCTAAGCTAGAAAACAAGAACAGGGTCAAAAGAGCAAACCTCACAGCAGCGCTCTTGGCAAGCTACTCGTCTTGCGACAGACACCCAGACACCTCCCTCGGCATGGGAAGGCCCTCTGCTTCACATCTTCCACCACCCTGCAGCCGAGCTGTGCTGCAGTCACCCCGCAATAACCTTTTCACTTCTCAGCTAGCACCAAGATCTTTCAGTCGCAAGGTTTGTCCTGTCTTTGCAACCAGGCGCTGGATTACCTGCTAAACCAGGTCACCAATACATATTTGAATAATAAATTTAAAATAATAAACAAATTTTAAAATGGTATAAATTAGTGGTGAGCACACAGGCTTGGCAGCAGTCTCACGAAGAAAGTAAGTGCTGTGGTCAAAACTGCAAATTAAAAAAAAACTCATAAAATAACATATGTTTTTTTCAGTTATACCAGACAGCGTGACAGACAGCAAAACCACATTTCCCTGCCTTTTTTTTTTTTAATGGATCTATGGCTTTTTGCCATGGAGTAATTCTATGGTTTACCAAAATGAAGTCTCTGGGCTTGTTAATTTCATATTTAGTTAGCTAGGTCTGTAATCCTACCACCCTTTTAACCAGAAAGGTTTAAGGCAAGTGTTTATAGCAAAAATACTCATTCAAATCCTATTATTTTAACCCACAAAGATGCTCAAAGGCTGCACTTATTCTTTTTTATGACTGTCTGTTTTGCACAACATATTACAATTATTCCCTTTTATAAACAGTAGTTTCCCATGACAATTGGAGATCTAGTTGTGCTACTGCTTGCAATAGAAATCTGCCTGAATATATAAAAGGAAACCTGAAAAATCACTGCACTACCTACAGATTGTCTGAAAACCTGTTTGTGAGTAACCACTATCTATTCATAAAGACATCAGAAAAAAAGCTTCATGACCAAGGGAGTAGGTTTGATGACCAATGGGTAGTTCAGACAATGTTTTTTTGTGCAAGCCTCACTGAAGAGTAAGTTAGAAAAGATTAACCTTTTATATCAGGGGAAGCCAGTTAAAAACAACTAATTTCTTTATTGATAAACTCAGTTTCATTGCTGTAATATATCACATTGTGTAGCTGAAGGCAAGGAAAAGAGATGTGAAAAAAAGCTCTTTTTTTTTTTTTTTTTTTTTCAAACAGACACCCAAAAAGGATACAGACTTTACGATGACAGGTGTAACTTCAGATCACATGCAAATAGCTGAAGGTGCCTTAAACCAGCTGCAAAATAGTCCAAGAAGGTTGGGAAATGCACAGCACAGTGAAGCCCTGCCTACCTGCAGGTTCCAGCGCTTTTTAGTTACCAGGACCTTAGTAGTTTTCTTAGAGGTTGTTAGAAATGCCTGAGAGTACCTTGGTCACACTCCTAAAACCCACAAACACGCACCTTTTAAGCCAAGTTTTTAAAGCGGGTTCTGTTTTCAACTAATGTAGCCTCAATATGCATTTCAGAGACTTCACAGAGTTCATATGATCTGGTTGTAAATTAGGTTTTCTTCACTTCTACTGACTAGGCTAGACTATAAATCGAGAGATGTTAGAGTCTCACTAAATTCACAGCTGTTCTGCCTCCAAAATTAGCACCCTTCTCAGGAAGGGTAACTGAGAAAGGCAAAGCGATGATCAGGTCAAGTAGCTGACCTACTTCCTAAATCCTACTGCTTCACCCAAGTGGAAAAGCACAGCAGTGCTTCAATAGAAAATAATCTACTTCAAATGAACACATTTCACAACCTATCAATCTAATTAAAGAAAAAACATGTGTGTGTGTACATATGTCATCAAGCATTTCTAGAAAAGATCAGTTACAATGTTTACATGCCAAACGATAAGAAAATCGGGCTCTTTTTTCCAGTTTTTACTGAAGAATATAACTTCCATGTATCACCATGTATCACCAAAACCACATTTATAGTTTCTTACACAATCAGGTGTTCACATACTCAGAAGTGAAGACTTATCTAAAGCTGTGATCCTCACTGTTTAATATAAAGCAGGTTTGCCTAATCTTTTCACAAGTCGTATTGTCAATACTCCATCAAATGTCTTGAGGAGAAAAAAAAAATATTAAAAGTCTGTCACAGCTGCTTATTCTAATAAGGGGGTAGAAATTAAGGTAGGGTTAAAAAAAAGACTGGGAATCTAAGTACTTGAGATCAACATTACCAGCTAATCACAGACTTGTAATGCATACACCTGAGGGTGCAGACACACTATCCCAAGCACAGAAAGTTCTTTTCCCAAAAATTCGGTTAAGGTGAGAAAGTAATATTATCCCATTATTATCCCATTCTAGATGAAAAACAGAGGTTGAGAAGACAAATTATTACACACAAACCTTAATATAAACTAAAATACTGGCAGTTTTACTACTGAGAGAGACATCCCTGAAGCATGCGCACTGGGTTGGAGATGACAGCAGAACTAACAGGGGAGGCAAAAATCAGGACGAAAGTGTCTTGGGAAATACTATCCTGCCCCAAGCATCTTACAATCTACAGAGATAAACACCGTCACTTTTAAATGGCTCTCATGTAATAATATCTCTGGCAGAGAACTGAGGCAGTGAAGGGCAGAGGTGAAGTCTCAAGAACGCACATAAAGGGATTTTTAAAGAAGTATAAGCAGACTACACTACACCTGACTCATGCAGAAGTCAGTAACATATAAATGATAAAGAAGATTTCAAGTACATCTAAGCATAAGAGGCATCTACCCACACCCCTGTGGATACTTAAATGTACTTATTCACCTTAAAAAGTACGGTACGACAAACAAAGGATGAAGTAACAAAAGGATTTAGTCATTAGAAATTCAACATTGCAATCTTCTCCCCTTTCTCTCCACTTGGGGAAATCACACAACGCTGAAGTCGCCAAAAGCACATAAAAGTTGCTGTCTCCAGCACTGAAGCTCCCCATTAAGCACTGAGTTCCCTCTCCAGACATGTTCAGAAGTGCCTTCAGCTTAACGAAGTCAAGCACTTTGGCATTCAGCTAAGCCTGGGCAAATACCCACATCCAACGCGATGCTTCTCCACCTATTTCCCTGAGGGGTTTGAGGATCCTTGCCAGAATTATTCCCACATAAAACACAACAGCAGACATATATAATAGTGGTTAAAGACCTTAATCATAGCCTTTATATACATGACTTTAATTCTGGCTTTACTTCTGCTTTCTACCTCTCATGAGAACACCCAAGCTGCTAAGCTGCTGTGGACTTAGGAAAAGAAACAGCCCCAAATCTTCCACTGCAGCAAAAAAAGTTCCTCTTCCAGTCTTCATTCAGATTCACTGTATGTGAAAAACAACCCTAGGCTAAAATACACAGACAACTTTGGGACAGGTACATGAACTCAGCCCAGCTGCCATTGTCCTCCCAAAGAAACACTACGCATCTCTCATGGTTTACAGAGTATGCCAGTAAATGTAGACCATGCAAACTGAACGGTTTTCTGCTGTCATTACAACATTCCCTGGAAAACCTGGCTCTCAGTACCCGATAGGTTGTCTACTCCATTAAAGAGGGGGAAAAAAAAAAAGAAAGAAAGAAAAAAAACACGTCAGAAAGTGATTATAGTGATTCTGGGCTGGAACTCTCATGCAAAGACAGCATTTCTCAGCATCACTGAGGTAGGCGGCCCAGCCTTCAAGTGCTATCAGATTTAAGACACACCCCTGACCTCCATATTTCCGTGTTCAGTACCCTGGGTATGTGCTGTATTTCTTTGGCTCCATCCTGAGTCACTTGATCCTCCATGTTCATTGCAAGCTTATCGTCAGGTCTGGCAGAATTAAGTGCTGCTTCAGTCTCTTTGTGGAGAGCCACCAAAGCAGATTGCCCAAGGTCTCAGAGAAGTCTATGGCAGAACAGGAATTTGCACCTAGATCTCCCTAAGTACCATATCCTGATAGCTGAATCTCACCTACCTGGGAGCTCTCTGCTTTGCTTTATCTTAAAACTGAGAGGTATTTCTTGGGTCTATAGATTTTCAGGTTCTCCAGGTTTGTCACAGGCTTAAAGAAATGCACCAGAGTTCCAGTCAGAAAGCAGAGCTACATCAATTGCATGTAGATAAAGAACATGTAATTGTATGTCCATAAAGTACATACGCCAAATCTACTGAAGCTACATTTGGGTGAAAAGGGAAAAAAAAAAATTTGCATATGCAAAGAAGCGGGGCATTTGCATCGTCAAAGGAAATGCTTATATAACAGAGGTAGGTTTTGAAATTAGGAGACAATGAAGCAGCTGCTGTTAGTCTGGAAAGCATCAAAGTGTGTCTTAAAATGGAAACCCACAAACTGAGAAAAAAAACCCCACCCCACATGTATCTGCTTTGGGACTCTATTCTGGCACAATATTGTGGTGCTAGTGTCCCTAACATCTCTACCTACATGAACAAAGCTCAGAATCAGAACAATCGTTCTCTTTAGACAAACACAGCTTTAGAAAAAACTTCAGAAACAAACTACTCCCCAGGAATTTCCAGGGTACCACAGGCATAGAATTCTAACATTTCTCTTATGGTGCCAATGGAAAAAGGAAATATATTTTGTGTCCAGTTAACCAGTAGATACAGATTAACTAGAAAAAGTTGAGAGAGACTTAAATGCTTTCTAGAAATGCAGGGCTCTCCCCTCATGCAATCCACTTTAAAGACGTATTATTAGCTCCATCTCCCCTTACAGACATGTCTAGATGAAAAAGGGGAGTTGTTATTCCTGACTTTATGAAAATAAGAGCTTATACACTACTTACAAGAGTATTCCTATTTATATATGGACATATATATGGTAACCATCTCCCACATTAAAACAAAACACAACACACATTTTGTTAAAGAGGAAAAAAAAAAAGGTAGGAGTCTCATATCTCTCATATCTATGCTTGGATTTTTCCTTTTTCTGAGGGAACAGAGAGAAAAGAAATAGACAACTTCTTCCTAGAAATGAAGAATTATTAACATAAATTGTAAATAAGCAGCCTGTTCAAACCACAACAGGTTTGTGCAGTTAGGTTAGAAAGTCTACTGGTTAAAAGAAGTATAAGAATACACAATCTCCTCTTTATTAATACATGCATATGGGATGTATTTTGTGCATAAAGTCTTTCCAGTCTTTCTGTGCTATTCAAACACTACAGACTGACATTTTAAGAGGAGGTGATTGCTTTGCATTGTCACGCATTTTATAAAATCATAACAAGTAGAAAGCAGAGGTGCTCTACTTGACTCACAGACATCAGCACGTTGCCATCTTTCAAAGGGGCTACTGTGGAGCTGGATAGGTGTCATACAGAGTGAATGGTACCACATGGAAATATGACTAACCACTAATCGAGTGGTTTCCTCCAGTTGCTCCTTGCTCTTTTCATCCAGCCTTGAACCAAAAGTCTAGACCATGATTTTTGGTCAGTTCAGGCCTTAATCTCTTTGCCTTCTTTCTCCAAGTAGTCACCAGTCCCCCATTTCCAACATTTATCTCCAAATACAAGTAATAGCAGCAGACATTCAAGTACCGTTAGTGTTATCTACTTGTAGCCTTGGACGTACAAAGACAGATAAATTTAATAACAGTTTATGCACTGCTGGACGCTGTTAGGAAAGATGACACAGATTTGGAATATGCAGTCTTCACACCAAATATATATTCATTCATTCACTCACTCAATATTTTGTTATTCTCTGTGATCTCTTAACTAATAGACGTTAACAAAAGAAATCTTCCATCCCCTCTGTCATGTAAATATCAACACCAAGAAATGTTAAGAGATTTTCAAGAAGTGTGGCAGAACATATTAAGAGTCATACTAATGAAACTGCTAATTTTTCCAGCCATATATTTTAATTTAAATAACCATTTCCCTAGATTGAATAGAGTACGAAGGTAGACCTTTTTAAGCATCCATTGCACTGATATGCTTTGAGAAGTACTGAGGAGAAAAGTCAGTGTTGATGAGCTCTGGATTCACAATCTCTCCTGCAGCCGTCATAAAAAGTCAGTAGAATCTGGTAATCTCTAAAAGATGAAAGTACTAGGCATCTCTCTCATTTGGCCTAACTATTGGAATTAAGAGATCTTGTGGCGTTCATGTTGCTGCTGACTTTTTGGGCGTCAAGGAGCTGGAGAGTGTTTTATTCACCTCAAATCCCACCTGGAATCTCCGAAGCCACACAGGGAACTGGTCAGAGAAACCACGCAGGCTATCTAGACAAACGTGACCTGGTGCAGCCTCTGGTGTAGGCGCCCCTGACTTTCATGAAAACATGTGCACAAAACACAGCAAAGACCAAGTTTGCTCCCTTCCACAACCCCTTGCTGAACTGCACTGCAGTCATTTTGTCTGTCTTGCATCTGTTAATAGGAGAGAGAATTTCTCTGTATTTTCAAAATGAAATTCAGAAGTGTTTTGGCCATGAAGCAGTGCTGAAAACTTCTTATTCATTCCTGGGAGAGTTTACAATACAAACAGGAAAAAGTGTCTGTCAAAGATTAATGAACAGACAAAAGTTACCAAAATAAGAAAGTCAATTGGGTTTTCAGATTGGTAGGCCTAGAAGTCCACACTTACCTAGTACTTTCACAGAGAATTAAAAAAATAAAGAAATAAAGAAGAAGAAGGAAAAAAGCTCCTGCCATGAAGCGAAGAGCTAGGACAAAGAAAATGAGTGATCCAAATGTCTTCCTCTACCTCAATTCAAGGCTACAAACTCATTCCAGTGCACCTTACAATTAATTTTAAATGATGCTGTCATGTTAACATGATGAATTATGGTTTCAGCCATCAAATGCTTGTCCAGAGAAATATTCTGCAACTCAAATTTTCCAAAGGTCAGGACATCATCATCCAAGTTGCCTTATAGCTTTCAGTCTTTTATGTAGACAACGTAAGTTGTCCCTTCTGTCTTCTGCTTTGCTTATTTGGGGTTCAAACCTCAAAAAAATGTGGGAAGGGATCCCTTTGCTGACATGAGTCTTTTTCTGCAGGTACTTTTTCAGGTACCTGGCTATGCAGGTACCCAAAACGCAGCTGATGGATAAACCTCAGACTTACCATGCCCATCAAATACTAATTTCAGGGGATGCCAGCATATTAATTGCCTAGGACTCATATTGTTCTTACTAGGTAAGTAGCTCTTCCGAGGTTTCTATCTAAAGGGTTGTAAGAGCTTTTTATTTTAAAATTTTCAAAACAGGAAGAAAAAAGAGAGAGACACTAAGATAATCTAGTCACATAAGTAAACAGTTAACAAATTAGAAGAGATATACTGCATTTAAGATGGATGAAAAGCACATTTTTTATTTAGATAAAATGCTTTCAGTGAATACAGTGCACGCACAACGTCCTCACAGCACATGATGTGATGCAAATCCAACACAATCTAGTGGTAGACCCAGCACACTCTATATAGCATGAATGGGACAGTTTTTACTCCTGCCCAACTGTGAGATACTCTGCTGAGGTTTTTGAGCAAATACAAGAAGAAAGAAAAGCACACATTCCCATTGCCAATGTTCCACATTGCAAACACCACAGTGAAAGATTTTTTTCCTTTGAAGAATTTGAATCTTATCCAGCAAATGTCAGAAACCTTTGGCAGCCTAAGATTCTGCAGAGAAACCATTAAGCAGACCAAAAGAAAGAAGGTGGGTTAGAAGACCTCCACTCAAAGCTCCATTCTGTGTCTCCTCTCCTTCTACCACATAAGGAGAAATTAATCACCACAAGCACAGCTATCTCCTCATATGATATATAAACCCACAAAAATTTAACAAGTAATTACAAAAAGAATATATACTATGTCTAATTTGGCATTATTTTTTCTCAGTAGAGTATATCTCACACATTTTCAGAGAACAAGAAATTACAGCAAAAGATGGCAATTTTATATGTGTTTTTAAACACCACACACAGTTTCCTTGATTTTATTGTGAATCTCTTTACTGACGCCAAGTGATGAGGAGAATGTTAGAAGAAAAACTAGGAACAGCCAGCCAAGTGCAGTTTTTTTTGTTTAAAATCAAAACGAAAATAAAAAAGAATCCCACATTTATTACTTTTATCTCATGATTAATTTTAAGTCAATCTCATAATTTTCTGGGACTGGCACAATTATACATTGAAAACTGGCAATACAGCACACCATACAAATATATAATCATAAAGAGATCAATTCAAGTTTACTGTAGGGACTATAATTTTGACTTGCCTGACATCTGTGCATTTAAACATCTCAGCCATGACACCACCGTGTTCAATACTAGAACATTACCTATCTGTCCTGGGCTAGGAATGATGATTCCATATGTCTAAATCTTATGGGCAGGACACAGAAAATCTATTTAGAGTTCAGTTTGCTAGTTGTAACATATTTCAAATATATTTTAAAATATTTTTGTATATGTGTACAAAGTTAGAGGCACCTGCTCTTGATAATCTGCCAAAAAAAAGTTTTCCATTGCCCTTAACTGTAGAGTTTGTGTCACCACTAAGCTGAAAAAGGGAAATATCCTACCTAAGAAGTATTGAAATTAACAGTGAAATTGTAAAGATGACCTTGAACAAAAATAAAATCTATAAAACTATATACATAGACGGAGCATAAATTTTCTGAAAATGTCTTCATATTTTGACATTTTAAAGACCACTGATCCATTCAAACATTCAGTTTCCTTCCTAAAAGAGGATTACTTGAAGCCCAACCTATCCATACTCAAGAACATTGTGATCGTCTAGTTAATACAAATATCCATTTACACTTTCTGTGTTTCACATTATCAGCTTTATTCTGTTCCCTTTGTGTTTTGTGGCTAAATTTGTTTTCTGGAAGTCAGTGGCAACAGATGTGCTCAATCTGTAGACAGCAGAAGAAGTAACTTCTGTAGCAATTATAATTACTCTATTTACATGTTTGTGACATAACAGCAAATAGCATATCATAGCTTCTTGTTTAAGATGGATATATTAAATAAAGAGCAAAATGACAACACTGAACTTGTGGCCTTCTACAGCCTTAGCATTTGAGTCACAAAATCTGCTTCTGTGCTTAAGTGAACCCATGGCATGGCATACACAGTTATGGACCAGCAAGCGGGTCCTTCACCATGTACAGTAGAAAAAGTAAAGCAGAATCCCTGCCTTGAGAATCCTGCAATCTCAATTATTTTCTATTTCTGAATCTTTACAGTAAAAGTTATTTTAGTTGAAAAATCAAGCGGACAAAAACTAGATTTTAAAGCTAGATTTAGCTGTCCCTAGATTCTGCCTTCCGAATGTCTATTCTGTGCACAAAGAGAAATCCTCCAGGAAAACTGGTAATGAGATCAGTGAGCAACCACATACTGCACCGTAACACACATGGCCCTGCAACAGGGCAGGACTGCAACCTTAGACATCCTAGCATCCTCACTTTGAAACCTACCTGCAAAGCAACATTCTTCCTGCATTCAGCATCCTGATCACTTCTTCTTTTGTTCCCAGGGAGAAAGAAGGTGTTATTACATAATACAGTGTAAATGTTGTTCTATATACAACATTTATATTTTGACATAAATTCTCCCTTTTCCTCTAGTCAGACCCATGGCAGGTGGTAAGTTTTGATTTCTCAAAATTAATCTTGTGACAAGAGTTACATTTCCAATCATATTAGAGCGAATTGCTCTAATGGGTAGGCGGAACAGAGGTCTCCTAGCAGTAAGATGCTGAGTGAAAGAAAGTCTGTCCTGGGTCAGATTATCTCTTTCTTCCCTTCTCCCTTTCCTCTCCTACACCAACTATCCAAGGAAGTTGAGTATTCCTGCTAGGACTATGGCCCTTACTGCACATAAATACAGGAGTTTCTTGGCATAAAAATTTGCAGTAACTTTTTCTATAGCAACCAACACTTGGGTCACAGGGTCACCATCAGCTCCCTCCATAATTACTAGCACAACTGTAAACTAACACTCTCAGTAAGGTAGCATCATGGCAATTAGCATCTTTCAAAGACAGAAAAAAAATGCTTTTATATTTAAGCACTGTAGTGTACAGCCTTTTGCCAGTAAAAAAGAGAGCATATGTCTTAATTTAAAAGTTTGCTCAGTGTGTTCTGTGCTATTTCCTGTGTCTTAAGCATCTGTCTGAACTGCCAAAACAAGTGGGGGAAAAAATGACATTTTCCTTTTCTATGCATGACAAAACCAGAATGAAATGGAAGTTCATGTCTTAATATACGTTCTGCAGTTGTAGGGGAAAAGGTTATTTAAACAGTATCTCGCAGGCAAATAGAAACAACAAAGTTCTCCATAAGTTCTCTCCACTGAAAGGGTTTATAACATCTATACCATGAAAAGAGAGCAGAAAACCTCACTTCAGAACTTTGCAGCTACTACAAAGCAAAATGCTTTTGCTTTAACAGCCTAAAAATAGATTTCCAGTTTTTTTATAAGCTGTCAGCTGGCTGCAGAGACTAAGTAACCTAAAACTTTGACAAACAAGCCTCAGTGGTCACACTAACTTGAGAATCTTTGTATTTTGTGACCTTACATATTTTGTGACTTTGATAGAAAAGTTGCTTGTTTCTCTCTCCCTCCCTAACAGTTCTATATCAGCTGCAGTCTTCAAAACTTCATTTCTTGAATTCAGAAGTGTCCCAGTTCAGTTCTGACTATCCAATGCCTATATCTCTATTAATTTTTTCCTACTGTTTATGGTAGAGAACAAATTCAGGTAGTAGTGTTCTAGGTGGGTCTACGACAGCTATCTGTCAAATGAAAGACGGTATATATTCAATTACAGACTGCTCTAAACAACAACAAAAAAAAATCATTTACACACCTACACACTCACACACCCATTCAACACAGAGTCTAGCTCCTTGCCATAAACAGAAAAAAAAGAGTACTTTTATGTTACATATTTAACATATATGCAGACCAGTTCTCTGCAACGGACAGATTTTATGGTCTCAAAGACAAAACATGGTCAAAATTCACCCCTAATTTAAACAAATTGATTTCCATACTTACCCTTTTAACAAAATAATTTAGTAAGGAATGAGAAGCAAGCAGATTCAAGACTGGGATGTCATACAACTCATATATTAACTCAGTCAGCAATAAATCTCCCCTTCCTCTCCAAGCTCTCTACTACTTTCTTAAATAGCTCACTATAAAGCCTCAACCTAATTAAAAACAGCTTTCTTGGCAACAGTGGCCTTGATTTCACTTATTTACACATTAACTGCAGCCTCCATTTGGCCAATCCAGTCTATTCCCTGCACCACACAGGGCTTTTTATCTGCCCTGGACAGCATTTTCTTCAGCAGATGAAGTAGATGCCGATTGATTTGCTGTCGAGCATGGTAAATTAATAGCAACAAATTGCTGAGGGCCCCATCTCGCTGCTCCACCATGCTTCGGCAGTTTTGCTTTATTTGCTGCATGATGGGCAGCAGTCAGGCCTCTTCAAGTCAATTTCTTCTTAACAACCTGCAATACTTTTCAATGGTGAAAATAGAGCCGTTCCTTGTAAGTCAGAAATCAATATCCTATTGCCCTTAGAAAATGCTAAACAAGCAGTATTGGCAATCCACTTGGTAGCAGAGGGTATCAGATATAATGCAAATCCATACCGCTTCCCTCCTTGTAGTTATTACAGTTTGCTAAAAGGTTCCTAATGCCATTTATCATCATTTACCATCGACTACAGCAGCTATGATTATGATATCCTATCAGCTAGTAGAGCCCTTTCATTTCTATCCAATTAATATTTTAGCAGCACTCAAATGGTTCTTGCACAAGTCTCGTAATAAAATTTACATGGATTGGACTGAAACAAGGGGGTTTCTTCTGTGATTAAAAAAGTCTTTTCATTTATTTTTTAATATCCAGCTTCTTGAAGATCTGAACTTTCTCTCAAAAACACTAAAACCCCTCATTTTTTTCCTCTGACAATTAGTTCAAAGGCAGATATGTAACCAAAAAAGAATCCTCATTTATGGTCTGCGACCTCCAAACACATAAGCAAAACCAAAAGCAAACGCTGTATCCTATTTATACTCCCCATCAGTCCCATTCACAAATGCCTGTTGTCTGTAGCCAAATACAGGCACTTGTTTTAAGTGATAATTACAATACTGAATTAAAACCTTCAGCAAGCATGTTTGATTATAGCAATTTAAATAAACTGTTTACCATAACATTAAAACTGCCTAATTTCAGAAATTAAAGCAAATGACCAACAGCAGCAAGTAGCAACGCTGTATTAGAAATATAGAGCAGCATACCAACTATTCATTCATAAACTATACACTGAGCATCTTAAAAGCAAATGTTAAAAAAGCAGCTTAGTAAGAAATGAGCATTTCCTGTCTCATTCAAACACGCACATTTATTCTAATATTGAAATTTAAAACTGCAGGGAACTACCTGTTCATGCTGAAATCCACAATCCCTACCTTTTTATCTTCTTTAGAACATACCTATTTGAACCTCTATTGATCCTTCTATGGAATACTAAAAATTAAGCTACTATTTTAGACTATATCGCCACATGTCACAACATACTCCCCACACATCTTTAAAAAAATAAAAATGACTAATTCTACCAGGCTAATGTTATTTACTCAGTTACCAAAATTTAAATTAATTATGTTCTCAAACATAATTGTTAAAAATTGGCAACATTATGCAGGCTTAATTAAGATTAAATCCAATTTACTAAATGTACTTTAATTGGTACTAATTACATTAGCTTTCCTTTCAGAATGACAAATTCCCCATAGGTTTCACTTTAATAGTCTTCTATCAAAATCAACACAGGATGACTGATGATGAGCATCACATGAGGGGTAGGAAAAAGAAACGTGCTGCTTCCCTCCTCCTCTTTTCCCCCCAGTACATCCATGCGCACACACACACACACACACACTATCACTGCTCTGCGCGTTTATCCTTTTATCAATTTGCTAAGTCACAGAGTCATGACTCCATCACAGCCATCATTTTCTGTTCCAGTGAAAAAAATCTCTAAAAATAAATACTCTGTGGCTGGGAGCAGCCAAGAAGAACAGAAGCTTTAACAGGAAAATACACAAAGGTTTCAAATATCAGGGCCACCAATTACTAGGGTACTTCCAAGGACTCCAGGGAGTCCTGCTCTTGAACCCTTGGAGGCGCAAATCTAATAAGTGAATAAGCCTAACTTGATCTTGAGAACTAGGCCAAATTATGCCGAAGGGCAACTTCACTGCATTATTGCCTGCTTTCCATTACAAGGGCATCCAGTGAGTACATCTGGAAAAGAACCTAAAAGGAACCAAGGCTGTCTGCCCAGAAAAACAAATAAAGACAGATATGCCTCTGTGCTAAAGTGAAAAAAAAAAAAAGAAAATATAATAAGTAGGTGGTTTGCAGAGCTGTCTGTATTTCATAATGTGATAAACTGCCCTCAGGATTTTTGATATGATTGAATTTAGAAAGCTTGAAAAAAAAGTGAATCGTTCAATTTCAGCCAAGCACAGTTCTAAGATCAAGGAGGAGGAAAAACAGGGAATTTAAGGTGGAAGACTAAAATAGGCTTCACACACACCATCAATTAAATAATTGACAGTACATACAGAAAAAATTGGCCTTAACACTGAGATTCTAAAATAAAATGAAAAATATTTTGTAGTTTTTAAACAAAAAGAGAAAATTTTTTTAAAAATGCTGTGGCAGAGGGGAAAGTATGAAAAATATAAAACTTGTATCAGATGTGAGAATGAGAGCAAACAAGTTTCTTACTCACAATTAATTTCAACATATAACAAAAATATTTAAGTTTTTACATGACAGTAAAATACTCACAAGTATCAGTAATGGAAAACGGTGTTTAATCAAAACTCAGTCTTTTGTAATCTCCACTTTTTTTTTTTTTTTTTATTAACTACTTAATTCCTCCGGAATATTGTATATCAAAATTGCATAGAGTTTCTGAGCTATTTAGAAATTTTTTTTTTCTTTTCCCCTCAAAAATAAAAGCATATGTTGCATGCATACAGCCTTAGTTCTACATTCAGGATTTTGTAGATTCAGCTTAGGTCTACATACAACTAACTGCTGTAAAAACAGAGTATCTAGATACATAAACAATTTTGACTGCAGCGGTGGTCTTCAAACGCGTATGATAACTTGCTGTGTGCTGGTGGCCTGTGAAGACTCCGGGCTTTATGAATTGTTTTTATATCTACTACTTTGCGTTCTTTTAATAGTACCTGAAATAATCTAGCTATTCATTTGAGAAAAGCTCCAAAATGTCTGAGAGTTAATGAATAGTCATTGCACTGCTACCAGCGACCTGAATCAGGTCCAGAGAGTAACCGTGTAATTAGAATTTGATCAGCTAGAGGGACAGTCTTTTTCTCTCAGCTGTTCGTTAAACACACTTGTTGAGTCTTCATGGGTAGGATCACATTCATAAAGAGTACGTTCGAGTTCAACGGGGCTCATGTGTGTCTGTAAAATAATGTATTTGTACAGAGTTCCATAGGTTTGGAGCTGCAGATCAAAATGTGTTAAGGCAGGAAATTCCACTCTTTTCATATTCATACGCCATCTAGCACAAATGGTCCTAATCAGTACTGTGGCCCCGGGATGCTAAAGGCATTCAAAGTACAATAAATAACGTGAAAAAACATTTGACTTACATGTTTGCCCTCAGCCAGATTAAGAAATCCTATTTCCACAACCCAGAGAAATTTCAAATCCCCTACTTTGAAAATAAATGCATACAAACCAATTTTATGATGGTCTTTCTTCTTCCATCCAAATATTTCTTTATTTCTGCAGTTTGCACTACCCAGCAACACTGATGAATTGCTCAACCATTTGCTAAAATGAGTTGTCAGTATTAAACTCCCCCACCTAAAAAGTTCTCTCACTAGAAAAGAGGTCAGATGTTTAATTCATTCTCCTCTAGAGAAGGCTAAAAACATACACTACTGCATAAGGAATTCTGATTTACACTACTGTGCTCCATCCGACTAATCTCCTGCTAATCATGGCCTAAGTGCTAGACTTCAAGGCACAAAACTGAGCAAGCTAACATCCTCATTGAAAGCTCATTTGCACTTTAGAGCTGGAGTAACTAAGACACTTTTTTTGGACAAAGGTCCAGGTAAATAGCTTGTGGAACATATAAGTGCATCAATTTATTTCACAGTTACAGTTTATATCTGCTGAAAGCTAACCAAAGATAACTGTCTTTTTCTATGCACAATACACAGTTCTTTACACCTTACATACTTCTACGATCTAGCTATTCTTCTAAAAGGCAAATTTCAAATGTTAGAAGTTAGATAGGTCTTGAGTGAGAACCCACATTTCCCTCCCTACCCACACAGGTCCTGTTTGCAGTTAGACCACTTGCACTTGCAGAGATTACATGTGGAAAGTCAACACAGTAACACACAACTGGGAGCCAGTGCAGTAACCTACCTAGGGCCGTGTATCATACACAAGATACACGTATGATACCCATTTCAGGGCACGAAAGAACACAAAAAATATCCAGTGCGCACAAGCATGCAATTAAACCAACTCTCACACAATACGCATCTGGTTTAAGACTGATAGGAGAAATTACATGGAACATTCTTACACAAAATAAAATATTTGCCTACCTGTTTATGCATCTCTATATTCAGCCCATAGGACATCTCGTAATACTAAGAGAGAAGAAAACGGCTCTGTTAGAACTTGAAATGATGAAATTCATTCCAAAATTCACTTTGAATCAAGCATCATCTGTATAGACACCTACAAAACATTTCCTAGGCCAGAATTTGACAGTACATTTCAGAATAGCCTTTTTTTTTTTTTTGCCTTTTTTGCTTTGTCAACATTGCTTCATGTCAAATTTACAAAGAACAGTCATAAAACAAGCAAAAGACAGACGACAACAGAAAAAGAAAAATAATCACACCAGAGCTAAAGATTAGAGCAAAGTCATAGAAAAGGCTCAAGATTTTATTGCCTAGCATGCATTGAAGACGCCAAAATATGCCCTAAGTACTTGAAACCAGACACGTATATAAATCAGCAATGTCCAACAAAATGGTTATTCAATATTTTAAATTAAAAACACACACACACACACGCAAAGATACAATTAAGTTGCAGGGATGCAAAAAATATGCAAGGGGATTGAAACGCAGGGCCAAAGCAGTTATCCTGTTATGTACGCCTCAGTATCAGTGGGAACTCAGTTCAGCGTGTAACATTAGCACCAGAAAATCTCCAAGTCTTAAGCATATCAGAAGAAGAAAAGACAAATACAAGCCCCAGCATCCGCTTGTGCTCTTTGGTAAGGCTTTTTCCAAGGCTATACACTGTTCTCGTAAATATAAGAATGATAATTGCCACATACATATGGAAAACAGTTAATCCTACGTAGACACAGAAGATCGCAGATAGCAAGAGCTTCTCTGGAGTCACCATGATCCATCATGCAATTATGTATTTTGAGATTTCTTCCTGTGCAACTTACTTAACCAGACAGGCCACAACAGCTCAGATCCCTGGCAGTGAATTTAGTGAAACAATCAGACAGCAGCCCAGAAGATTCAGCTCTTCTAGGCAGTAGCCTCCAGCTTTACATACATATATATATATATAAAATATTTTGATTCAGCTTCTTCACAGAAGGGTTATCTTGAACAGCTTTATGGAGGTATGATAGTTGTGAACAATCAGCAGTATGAGCATCACCCCTAAATATCCTTAAGAAGTCGTGCATGCCCTTAAAGGATTGATCAAGTAATTTGTTGTCTTTTTGAAAAAACATTCACAGTTCCTCAAAACATTAAAAAGTAGATTTGGCGCAGAAACTAATTTCTACAAACAAGTTATAAACCCCCGAAACTACAGATTTATAACAGAAACACAGACAGAACCTCAGCAAAAGCGGCGATAATCTTTCAGTTCAGCCTCCAGCAACTCAAATGTATTTCAGTTTCGGTATATACCAAGTTAATAGACATTTTGAAATTTGTTATGCAGCTTGCTTACCATGACATAATGTCGCTGCATCTCTGTCTTCTCACTGGCCAGCTTTTCACATTCTAGCTTTAAACTGTTCAACAGAGGGAAAAATAAATAAAGGGGGGGGAACAAGAGAACAGGAGGCAAGCAGCAGTGCTCAGCGGGGCAGAGCCGGTGCTGCTCCGCGCGCCGCTCGCTCGCTCCGCGTCCCGGCAGTGCCGCGCGCCGCAGCCGCGCTGCGCTGCCCGGCTCTGCCCCGCTCCTGCCGCGTCCCGCCGCTCCGTCCGAGCGAGGTCCGCAGCAACACCTCCTGCCTCCGCTCGCACCGCGGGGCAACGACCGAACGCGCCGCCGCACTCCAAGCGGGAACAAGTTTGGGACGGCGGTGGCGAAGGGGTGGTTTTTTTCCCCCCGTTTTCTGCTGTTTTCAGCTCGGTTGTAGCTGTCGGAAGGGCTCAGCCGGGGCACCCGGGGCTCGCACCGCCGCGCCCGGCGGCGGCCGCTTGTCTCCGCGGGCGAAGGGGCAGTGGGAAAGGAGACGGTACCGAGCAAGCGGAGCGGAGCGCGGGGCCCCGGGCCAGCTCCGCGCGCCGCGGGACGGCCGGCGGCGGCCGTTACCTGTGGTACTGCGCCTGCAGGAACTGGAACTCCTCCTTGATGCGGTCGCAGGACTCGGAGATGGTGAACTTGAAGGGCTGCGCTGGCTGGTGCGGCGCCTGGAAGCGACCACAGCCGCCCCGTTAGGCGCCCG
>PTEX01000087.1:2697528-2827967 GCA_003342815.1 Eudromia elegans | reverse complement strand
CGCAACGGTCGCCGCCGCGGCTCCAACGGCCGTTGCGCGGCCTCTGTCAGCGCCGTCGCGGGGAGGGAGGGAGGGGGCGCCGCCGCCATTTCCCGCGTTATTCGCAGCCGGGATGCGAAGCCGCGCGAACGGGCCGTAAAGCACATGCTCGTCGGTGTCGGAGGAAGCAATCCCACAGCGTTTAAAGCTTCCTGCACGGCTGTTTTTCTTCTGTGCCCGGTTACGTGGTGTCCCACACTGCGGCTTTGGCAGGTTGCGATGTGTAATGTTTATGGTTACCGAATGCACTGTAATTTAAGGCTTGTTCCTACCGGCCTTGCTTATGGGACTAAATCTTCGCTCTTGGAAGTGCTTCCACTGAACGGATGTTATCCAGAGCCACTCACTGGAGTAAGGCTTAAAGGTGTGACCTTTAAACGATGCGTTCCAAGGCTGCCTCGACGTGCCGCGGGACGCTCTCCGCCCCGCACCAGGAGCGAGGAGGGCTCCGTGCCGTGTGAGCGATGGACGTATCCGGCCCCGCGCCGCACTGAGCGCCCGTGTGCCCTCCCGAAGACCTCCGCGTTGCACCGGCCGCCCTGAGAGCCGGGAACAGGGTTTGCAGCTCCCAGAGCGGTCTCCAGAAGTCCCCGCGAGCGTTTTCCCGCCGCAGATGGTGCCGTCCCTGCGAGGGAAGGGAAGGGCTCACGCGTCCTGCCTCGGTGAGGCTGCGACCGGCCTGGTCTTGTGCCTGATGCGCTGCAGTTCAAACCTGCGTTTCAAATACAGTCTGGCCGTGGGTTTAACCATTTAGTCATTTATGGTGCCTGTATCCCACATCTACGGGCTCAAAACTTCCAGGCACCAACAGTGCCCTAAGAGTGGCAGCTAAACCATACATACATATTAGTAGTAAAGTCAGCCTACCACCCACGTTTCTGTGGCTAAGGCTTGCAAGCATCCGAGCACTTTGAGCCCTCGATGGGATGTTCCCTCCCAGAAGGATTTTCCTTCCTTTCCTGGCCTGCAAAGAGGCAGGAAAGGGGTAAAGGAGGCGGTCACGGCTTAAACCACAGCCTCCTGGGGCCCACAGATGCAGGCAGCCCTGGGCAAAGGTGGGGTTTGTAACCAAAGTCTGCTTCCCACACGGGGAGTGCTCAAACCACTAGGGTCTGGAGTGTTCTGTGGCTGGTGATTCTGCATTCCTCCCACTTAGCAGGGTCACTTCCTACTACACAAATAAAAGGTGGCCCCTGGGGAATGCACCAAAATGTGGCCTTCTCAGCTTTTGTCCTTCTGTGACTAAAAAAGTCTCCAAGTTAACCATCCTTAGGTGTTGCAGTCATAAGCCTTTGTCCGATTTGCAGCCTTCCTCATTTCCACTGGAATTGTCACATCTTCAGAGTCCATATCCCCGTGGGATTTAGGCCTCTGGGTGACACTGGAGGATGTGGACAAAAAGTACCCGCACAATTCCGACGACGTGTCGTGTGCCTGAATCTCCCAGAGCCGGAAGGAGGAACCTCCCAGGAGCTTTGGAGGCTGTTAGAGTCAGCGCGGGGATCCCCCCAGACACCACGGGGTAAGGACGTGCACCACGTGCCGGGGCCAGGACTTAACGCCCGGGCGCAGAGGTGCCCTCCACAGCGCCCAAGCCTCAAGGAGGGCCTGGCCTGTTAGGAAACAAAAGCCGTATCTGATGAAATTAAATTGTGAAATCAGCGACAGGGTTTTCCTTTTGTTCGTTGTAGCCCTGTGTTTGATGTGCGGTGCAGAGCTGCAAACCAGAATGTATTTGTTACCTTAAAAGGCAAGCACACAGCTCTTCGGTCAAAGCAGCCTCCCGTCTTCCTTCAGCCGTCGTGCTCATCCGAACAGTGTCCATGCGTCCAACGCTCTGGCTTCCCTTTCTTGTCATCTTCATCAGTGAATTTGTGTGGTTAAGCAAGGAAGAGTCTGCTCTGCTAAGCCTTAGCAAGATGCACATAGGTACATCATAGTTAATGCAACCATCACACTGCATAAGGTGAGCGCATACGCTTTGGGGGCAAGATCCAAAAACTCACAACTTTAAGCAGAAACTGCTCCATAGTTTGCTGCTTTAAAGTGATGTGAAATGAGATCAGAATGTCAGTGTCACTCTGTTTTTCTATCCTTTGACAATTCTGACACAACCTTGATGGGTCTTTAGATATAGATTGTTTTGTGTTTAAAGTTCCTTGTTTTTTTCCTTCTTTTAGGAAAAATCTTCCATATAGGTTATATAACTTGAGCTAGTATCTAGTAGAGAAGTATCAAGTAGAGAAGGTAGTTCTTAAACATTTTACACATCTTGCTAAAGAGTTCTCACAAGTGAATCAGCAAGAAATATTCAGGCAGTTTTATATGCACAGTAAGTGTATTGAGTTTTGACTGGCATAAAACAACCCTTATGAAGTATCATAGAGGAGCCTGTAGTTGCAAAGTGTCCTGTCTGTTTTTTTTTTCTCATATTATCAGCCAAGGCGAATGATCATTTCAGACCCCTTATTTTCAAACCAGTTAGTTTTTAATTACCTTTAAGTTCTAAGCTTTAAAAATGAATTGATCTTTTCACATGCACATTTCACAAAGTAGACAAAAGAAACTATTTTCACATTGAGATTTTTGTAACTCGGTCTTGAGCTTTGTGACTTGGAGGCATAAACCAAATATAGAGATTTATCAGGGACAGAGGACCTTAATAAAGTGCCCAAACCTGACGCGCTCTGTGTGTAGCCTCACAGATTTCCCCCTCGAACGACAGTAGCTCAAATCCAGTAGAGCTGTGCCTAGCGCTGCAGCTTATTGCAGTTTATTTTGGGACTGAGTTACCAGGTCACCGTGCTTTGTCAGCTATGTACCCTGCGCGCGCGCGCGCACACACACACAGAAATAAGGGTGTTAAGCTTTTTGAGTAATCAATCAAAGTGCCCCACAGTAAATCCCACATTAACACACACATCTAAGTGTGCGGCGTAGCCAGCTTACAAAAGGATAGCGTCAGTGCAGTTTTCAGTTGAGCTGGCACCAAGCTCTCCACACTTAAAACCTTAAATTATGGTGCTAAGCCAGATTCTGCTGGTGGGAGAATGTAGCAGCATGACACCCGCCTAATGTTCTTGGGTTTTGCAAGTGCTATCAAGTAACCTTGTCTCGGGACCTTTCTGAAAGTCCTGACGTACACTTTCTAAATTAGTCATTAGTGATCTTAGGGGTATGTGGTAGTTAGTAAGCAAATTAAGAGAATTTATGGTAGTATGAATAATATGATGATTCATACATTAATTTATATGTAGCTTTCACAAAACTAAAGTCTTTGCAAAATAGCCAGAGTGCTCCAAACTTCTTTTTAATAAATCATTTACATTCTTCTTTAGCTTTAACATTACCAAAGTACCATTTTATTTAGTCCTTTTATAGCTGTGAGTGCTCTGGTCTCACAGTCTTATTTTATTCATTTCCGCAGAGGTGTTTGATTGCTTCATAGGTCACATGCAAACCTTAGTTCTTGCAGTGACACAGTTCTGCTTGCAAGAGAAATTTGCAGCTCACTTGTTGACACATGGCAGGAAAAACCCTTTTATAGTTAGCAGAAGCTTTGTCTGCAGAAAGGTTAGGAGTTCAGGGCCTGTTGTGCATGCACTAGAAGCACGTTTTGCAAACTCTTGCAATGCAGAATGGCTTTGGCAGATACTTGAAATTAAAGTCATTTTTCCTAAGCTGTACTCGTTGCTGAAATCTACGAACTAGCAGTGAGGAATAGTTTTGTTTCTGTGAAAACCATGAAAAATCCTTTGGGAAGAAAACTACCTTACTTCCACAAGTCTAGTAAAAAGCTAGTGCATCCCTAAAGTTGAACTTAGGCCTTAATATATGATATGAGTGCTCTGTAGTCACCTCCTCATCTTCTGTAACACCTGCCTAGAATATTAGGGGGGAGGGTATGAGATTATTTATCCTTGATTTTGTAGAAACACTCTTCTGGCCTGCTGCGTACGTGGAGCTGTTATAGAATGACAGGATCTGACAAAGCTGGGCTTAAGCAAAACCTTCTCACATGATTTTAACTTCTACTCATAACTACATAACCCATTGCAGCCTCAATGGGAGTGCAGGAATATTTCTCAATAAACCTTATTCACAGGACCCAAGTTAATCTCAGTTGTTACTGATCAGGTAGAGCAATCAATTTGCAGTTTTGGATCCAAATCTTCTCACAGCTTCCAAAGAAATTAGCCGTGTTGTTTCACAAGAAAATGCGATTGCTGAAAGGTAGAGTGACAGTCCCCCGTACACACAACAGAGCCTGCCGTGCCCTCGCCCCCAGGATGGTGAGAACAAGGATCTCCCCTAAGAAACGATGGCTTTCTGGAAACAGGGGGGTGGTTGTCATTTTACCCAGCCTGTCGTCTTTCCTCACAGCAAGGCTTTTGTGCTCCTTGCCGTGTGCTCGGTCCCGTAGCTCCTGTAGGCAAGGGGATAAGGGGAATGGGCTCAGCCTGTCCTCTTGCTGCCCAGGGCCATCAGTGAAAGTCACAATTTAGCCCACAGGGAGTATTAATTGCTGAATAAATGTAATCCTTTGAGATTCATTTTTTGCCTCGAGGCTTTCAACTGTGATGAGTAATACCCCCCATTTTTCAAAACTTTAGGCAAATACTAAGATAAAAGGGGATTTTCACCATGTAGAAAATGCATGTGAATGCATCGTTGTTTTGGAAATTCACACTGTCAGATGATTTAAATTAGAACTGCTTAGTTTATCTTGCAAAGGAACACTGTATAAACCAAATGAATTTTACAAGTTCAAGGTGCATTAAGTAGCACAAAAGAAGCTATATGGAAACATCAAAATAAAAAAAAAAGATGAAAATGAATGTAAGATTTCCCTAGTTTATCATTTTTACATTTAGCATATCAATGTTTCTTCAGCAAAAGTGAGTGAAGTGAGAAAAACAAAATATTTTCTAGGGCAAAAATTCAGAAAAGATTTTGAACTCATTTTCAAGGTATAAATAAGATTTTGAACTTCTCTTTTTTTATGTCATATACTGCGAATTTCCTGGTTGCTCTAGAAGGGTAAACACACCATTTCTCTTTTAATCTTCAATTACATATTGAAGTCAACTTGCGTGCTATTATTGTACTGCAGACTCAGCAAGTACAATAGGAATCAGAAGTTTGGATCCTCTGCGTTGTGAAACAGTTTTATTTTCCTTACTCCTTCCTCAGCGTTGCTCCTGAGGAAGATGTATACACCTCTTTTTGTAGCTTCAGAGTTGTTATATAAAAAGCTTTATGTGCTAAGCAGAGACTGATTCCAGCAAGTAGCTACTGTATATATATTTGCCCTTCTAAAGCAGGAGAAAACTTCAATGTGTTTTCAGCTGATGAACAACTAGGGTTTTTCCTTAAATACTTTGGTTTTTTTGTTGTTGCTGCTTCTGAGGAATAGGGAGAATAATTTCTCTCAACTTACTATTCAAAATGAAAATAATAAGGAAGAATGTACTTTAAGTAAATATATTAGTTACAGTCTAAATTTCCTGCTATCTTGCTGGTTTCAAGTCTGTTTTGCACTTTTAGTAATGTTTCAGCTTTGAAACTTTTGAACACTAAATGAGTTTGGAGACCCACAAAAATGTACTTCACTTCTATTTCTGCATTTAATGGATTAACATACAGTGACCCTAACTATGGCTGCAGAAATATCCATGGAGACAGCAGGCATTTCTTCAGAAAATGGTCAACATCCTTTTGTGGATTATATGTGTATTTTAGAGCAATGTGAAAAAACATTGTCACGTCCACAGATTATACCCAAGCAATGTGTGAGCTTACTTTGTGCCTGTTCACCTGGGTCTAGAGAGTTGAGAGTTGAACTCTCCTGGCATGATCTTCCCTTTTGGCACATTTTCCTCTCCTGTCCCCCAATACCAGGGAGGAGCCCTATGGGGAGTCCAAAGTTTCTTCGACAGGAGGCAGAGCTGCTATCAATCTAGAGTGGAGCAAAGTCGATCTGCGCAGTGAGAATCTGTTCTAAGATCTAGATATGACTATAGTAAGAGTCACAGTCTGATCCTGCTGAAAACTGAACGTAAACTGTGCCCTGATTATGATCACAGGGAGCCAGAGAAGGGACCTCGCGAAGCCGCGGTTAAAGAGCAGAGAGGAACTGATTGAAGGGCTGTGTCTGTCTGCGCAACGGACTCCAGATACTTTATCAGCACTCTTTAACCTGCACCTGTCTCAAAGGTAAACATCCAGATTTTCTTCCTGATATCTAATCCTTTTGATGAGCTAATCTCACGAATACTCTACAAAGTTGACTTAGGAAACAACGAATGGGGATTTACTCCCTAATTACTCATAGCTCAAGTGAAGTGACTCCATGGGGTTTAGTGATGAACACTGATGCAACTGAGAAAAGGAAAAGAGGCCAGAGGATCCAACCAATTGGAAAATAAACTCAGAGGGATAGTCAAAAGGTTTGTTTTCTAAACAATTTGCGGGAATGATTGGGTTGAACTGGATGTGAGCTGACTGAAAACAAAACAGGGATTAGTTTACTAAACATACCTTTCTTTTTTCTTTTTCTCTTTTTCTTTTTCTTTTTCTTTTTCTTTTTCTTTTTCTTTTTCTTTTTCTTTTTCTTTTTCTTTTTCTTTCTCTTTTTCTTTCTCTTTTTNTCTTTTTCTTTTTCTTTTTCTTTTTCTTTTTCTTTTTCTTTTTCTTTTTCTTTTTCTTTTTCTTTTTCTTTCTCTTTTTCTTTCTCTTTTTCTTTCTCTTTTTCTTTCTCTTTTTCTTTCTCTTTTTCTTTTTCTCCTTTTTCCTTTTTTTTCTCTTCTTCCATTTTTTTTCTTCTTCCGTTTTTTTTTCTCTTATTCTTTGTTTTTCATTTTTCCCTTGTATAAGGACTGAAGTAGTGCTTTCCAGAACAGAATCCCTATAAGTCAGAGGAGGGGGTAGATGGAGGAAAGCTTAAAATTGTCAATGAAAAAGTAGACCCTTTAACAACAATCAGTCACTTGCTGCAATCAAAACCATGCTAGCATGTGGCCCGTTCAAATAAAAATTACTGGACTGGAGCCAAACAAGGAAAAGTAATTGATAATGTGGTTTTTCAGAACCCACCCATCCATCAAATGTGTCACTCCTTCATAATACTTTATTTCCCCTTCTGAACAAAGATCTTTAAAATTCATTGTGTTCACTTAAAAACAAAGTGTCCTTGTCCTGGTTTATAATGATTCTCTTTTAGTTTGGTTTTGTTTTGTTATTTAATTACATTCTCTTCTATCTTGCATTTTTGTCCAGATAGTTGCTGGAAATTTCTGCAGCTCTTAAACAAAGACTCTTTTGTGCTGTATCAGCTTGCATTTTCCTTGGATTGTGTTGTGTTGGTGTCTTTTCACTGACTTCAGCACTGGAGTATTGTAGTCAGAGCTTCACTAAGTAGACTGTAACAAACAGATTCATTGGCCCTTTCTCTATGCTGCATCTTATTAACTGGTCTGTGGGAAATGCTCTTTACATTGTTAAGGCATATGAGCTATTACAAACAATAAATAAACCTTAACTGGAGGAAACTTTGAGACTGCTAATACAGTAACCGAGCAGAAACCACAGTTTATAAAGTTGGGGTTCTACCAACCATATTTCAGAAGTATTTGATTAAAATACATCATTCCTGTTTTCTACATCAACCTTTACACCTGCCTTTCCTAAACAAATAGTATGATAAATGCTCTATGATTTCTCAACACCTGATAGCAAGCCTGAGATACATACTACAAACATTAAATAGAATTGATGTACTTCTTTCTTTTTCCCCACAGTTGAAAAACAAACAATAAGCACATTTTTAACAACAGCATTATTCTGAATTAGAAGGCAGTGTTCCCAGCTCTCTTGTACCAGTTTCATAGGGACTGCTAATAATGATCCTCAAATTACAGATCACACTCTTGTTAAGAGGTCAAATGCTGTGAAGCTAATTAATTCATAAAGAAGTGCTTTGGATTCTAATGTTTAGGCTGCTTTTTTATATAACAAAATGTTAGCACTCCCAGCTCGTGTACTGAGAAACCTGTGGGAACTTGTGGGGACACAAGATTAATAGTGTCGCAAGCAGGCGCAGATAAGGATGCACACGTGCAGTTCTGTTAAACCTGGAGAACTAGGGGCATATTTAAACTGCAAGAGTTGTCTCCCCTAAGTGAGATGTGCCCGAGCGATGACTAACTCTGGGTCTCGGAGCAATCAGCTGGAGCGCAAGAGATGTTTCTAACCCAGCTGCTCACCTGTAGGGAACTCCATAACTGTTTGCACAGAATGTGTTTTTTAAGCTTATTCTCCTCTCCCATAATAAAGATAACTCTCTTCCCCTGCCCCATCCTCAAAAAAAAAAAGTATATATACAGTTCCTACATTGATTAGTGAGGTGCAATGTCCCCTTCCCAAAGCCTGATTTGTCTAACAGAGCTTTTAGACACAAAATCAAAGCAGAGAATAAGAATGGGTATTAGAAGTGTGATTCCCAGCTGACTCACTGCCTGATTTTAGAGAATTTATTTTCAGTTTTGCTATAAGGAAGTGTGATAAGACTTGCTGCAATTACTATTTGCACAAGGCTGTGGAATCTGTAAATTATTTATTGTGTTTCAGCAAGAGGCTCTGTGGTTAGTACACACAAATTCAGGAACACCAGCAAAGCCATGAAATTTGTGTGCCCTTTGGCTTTTACAGAATTGATAGGGTTTCCCTGGCATCAAAACTTCTTCTAGGCTCACACTAACTACAGATTTAGCAGCCAATGGGCAGCAGCTCCAAGAAGCTATAACAGATGTAACTGAGTCACCAAAATGCTTTAAACATTTCCTTAACTTGGAGGCCATGAGTTGCATGTGCTGTTAATTCAATGGCGCTAGTCACTAGGTAAAAATTAGGCTGATGCCTAAATATCTTTTATCTGATTGTTATCAGATTATGATTTAGGTACCTCTCAAACTTGCAGAGATCTCCTGGTTTAAGAGTTTATCATCCCACCGAAAGCAGTGGTGAACTTGGATTTCTGTGGATGTCGATTTGAGGTAAAAGATCTCTCAACATCCACGCCTACTTTTACTTATGTAAACATTAACTAATTCTGTTTAGCTATCTAAACATTTGAAATGTTAACATGTATGACTCATACTCTTGCAGTTCATATTTAATTATTTTTTTCTCACAGTAAAGAAGGCTAAACCCCACAGTGGCATAAATCATCACACGCCTCAACCAAGTGCAATAAGGCTACTACGATTTACATCTTCTGAAGATCTGGCTTATGCTCTATATTACTTTTAATATCTCTGTTAGCATTTGCAATGCAATGTATAAGTAATGCACATAGAAACATACACTGTATCTTCCACAATCTGGATTAATTGCAAGCAGTCTATTGCAGCCAATAGCTAGTACTGAACAGTGTACATTGACTTCCATTTTCCTGGCTTGTAATCTCTATTTTAAAGCTGAAAAATGGGGCTTTTACTTTAAAGTAGGGATTTGGGGGTTATCTCCATAAAAAACAAATCTCTGCATGGCCATAACATTTCAAGGTGTAATTTAAAACAATATAAGGTAATATGTAGCAAGGAAGAGATATTTTAGGCAAAAACATTCCTCTGGTGTTTCACCTAGCACCATTCCAAGCAGGGGGCTGAAATTTACAATCAGAGGTCAGTATTCTAAAGCTGTGTGATTCATTTGTGCTTAGGTTTGCCTTGTTTCCTACTGAAAAAGTAAATACATAGACCTCTGAACATCTGTGGTGCAGAAATATTTGTATTTGAAAGGCACTGTTCTTTTTAATTACTGCATTAAAATATCGATCACTCAGTATGCTGTGGGCAATTTACCTCTTCCTGATTAGCTTAAGAGACTGTGTTATTTACATCTGATATGACAATTTAGTTTTTAGGAAACGTACAGTATAGAAACAATGAATAAAAATTTATTTCAGCCTTTTGGGATATTGGGTTTTATTATTATCCTAAATAGAGATTTTCATTTAAAAATGGGATAGATTTTTTTTTTTTCCAATAGCAATCTCATTTGAATGTTTTGATTTATCAAAGCATTTTATGATTACTTAAAAAACACATTTTCTGCTCCCTGGAGAAGTCCATAATGCACTCAGTAAAAATTGAGCAGCAGAAAAAATGTACTCAAATGACAGAGTAAAAATTCAGGAAAACAGTTCAGGCTGTACTTTGACAGATATGTATGTTACTGGAAGTCAGTAGCATGCTTTTTATGTATATGTTACACATATTCTTTTGTGGTGCTTTGAATAATATGTACTCTGTTATTCAAAGTAAAACATACACCCTTTCACTCAAAGATAATACTGCCATGTATTAAAATATTTCTATCTTAGAGGTTTCAATTGAAGAGTAAAGGACTATCTTTGGAGAAACTTAATTCTTGATTCACTGATACCAATAAAACTACCTGAGAAGTTACATCTGACTAAACTGGAATTAGAGTATTTTCTTGGTAGTTAATTTGATAAAAACCAGTTAGAATATTTATGACTTTAGCCTTGACCGACTTGAAAATAGCATTGTTCGTTAATGAACAGCAAATCTCTACAGCAGCTCAGAACAGGAAGTGAAGCATCCTCCACCTGTATGAAATTAATGAGCTAAAATGCAATTAGTACAAATTGATTATGGCCAGGATCCCGTGAGGGTTGGGTTAACTTCCATGTTCATATTGGAAAATATATATATTAGATCCCAGTCCTTGCCTGTTTGTCGCTGCTGTATTTTTCTGGATAATTCTAAAGTAGGTCCTTCTTTTCTAATTTAAACAGAGTACCTGCTCCAGTAGCCAGACACATATGCTTAAAACACATAGCAATGCCTAGTCTTCAGCAGTTAAACAATCTATATTTAGACTGATATTAGTTTAAAGACAGTCTTAGTAGGAAGTTTCCAGGACCATGATCGGTAGGCTTAAATGGACAGATATGGTCAAGGCCGAAGTTTTACGTTGCTGCTAAAAACATAGCATGAAGCCTGTAGCTTGTGAGATCTTTAGTAAAACTACCACTGACCTCGGCGCGGTGAGGCTTGTGGGAGTGTGCGGTCAGGAGGGCTGGCTGGCAGCGGATACACCCCCCACTGGGGTGACCCCCTGGCTCTCTGCCCAACCTCTTGGCTATATCACAAATTGTACCTGCGTAATAAAGTTGGACCTGCGCCATCAGCCTTGTTCCCGGAGTCCCTCTCTGTCGGCACCCTCACTGGGGCGCAGGACACCCCACAGAGGATTTCTGTGTGATATGTCAGTGCTCACAATTTTATCACCAATCTTTCAGTACTTGGTATTTTTGTTATTAGTTTCAGCTCCAGGAGTCTTGTTTGTCATGAAACTATCAACTTCGTTTTTAAGAACTTTTGTGCTGGAGCTGCATCTACAAAACTGTTTGGGCCACAGATTCAGAGAAAGGCTTGGTGCCCTGCGAGGATATATATGTGGATCTTGATTTTAGTCGTCTACATCCTATATCATCTTCCCCAGCTCTCAGTGTCTATAAGTCCATACTTGCAACTTGCTGGGTACCCACATCTCTAAAGACAGAGGTGCTTCAGGTCTCTCAATTGTTCTATGGAATAAGCATCCGCTGGACATTTGGTCTTCTCCCTGAGTCCCGCAAGCAGTATCCATGTGCTGACAGCTCCAGCCATGGTGTGTCAGGCACCACGTGAACTCATCAGGAGACAAGGAGCATCTTCAAGGACCACCATGTGCAGTAAAGGTGGGGAGAGCAGGCCTAACAGAGCAGACTGCACAAAGCACGGCTTGTGAACACACAGAACTTTGAAATGTGTGAGAAGGGCCTGTATTCTGTAACATTTCTTGTCACTGTTATAACTCGGGATTTGCTGACAATGGTGAGCAAGCACTCAACAGTATGAGTTTCTTATCAAGAAGTTAGGGCAATATCTGGGAGGCTGTACTTGCTTTTAATAACATTCTATTCAAAAAGTTAGTGCTTCAGAATAAAAGACATCTGGAGAGAAATAAATTAAGTGTCTCCTCTAAGTGAAAAATGCCTTCAGTGCATCTTTACTAAAGTAACTGGAGTTTTTTAGAAATGCGTTCAGAGAAGCAAAATTTTGGACATTTCATGCATTTTTTTTTTTTTTCCCCCGAGACAGCTTTGTCATGCTGGCTGCTGTGGATGTTGGCACGGCCAGAAACACACTCAAACCACAGACGCAGGAACAACTGCCTGGCTAAACCACGTACGGCTACAAAGGAAACAAGAGCAATTCTGCCAGTCCTTCTGAATTCAGGTCTGATGTGAACTCAGGATCTCATAAACTTGCTCCATTTCTCTAACCCTCTCCACATCCTGAAGGCAACAGAACTAAACCCAGAGCTCTGAATCTGCCAAAAGGAGCTAAGTGCCTATAGTTTTTTTATTGTTTTGTTTTGTTTTTGTGGGCTAACCCTCAATCTGTTTGCTGCAGAATTAAAATTCATAAGGAAGAAGCTCACAAAGCATCCAAAAGACACTAAATTGGACGTCAAGCGAAATACAAAATAATTTTTTTAAAAAGAGCTCCTCATTATTTTTAACATAGTTGGATGGGTTTTTTCTGGCGTAATCCTAATTTCTCAGTGCTTAGCATGCAAAATATATAAGAAGTCATCTCCATCGTGATGTTCCTGATGCTCCTTCCTCCTGAAGAGGAGGTGGAGATGTTTCAGTGCTAGCTGGCTATAATGAATATCAACCACAGTAAGTGTCCCTAAAAAGATTTCCACATAAGCACAAATTTATAGTAGGCCTTACCCTCTTAAAAGATTTAACAGGATCGGAGAAAAGCTGATAAAATATGACTCATGACTGTATATTATTGGATCAAAATCTGCTTTTGGCTCTTGTGGACACTGGGAGATTTTACATCATTATTGCAAGTCCTATAAAAAGAACTGATAAGTGCACCTTTAATCTTGGTGCACTGTCATGTAGCCCAGCCATAGCTACCAGGAGAGCCACATCTAATTCAAGGTAAAAGGTTTATGTAAGTCTATAATATAATGTGTACATCTAGCCATTAATGAATACCTAGAATACAGATACAGAAATTATATTACAGGTTTAGATCAGTGGGCTGAAATTAATTGCTTCCATCTAATTCTGTATATGTTATTTTTCCTGCACTGATCATTTGCTTGCTGAAACTGAGAGTTTCTGTGATATCTGAGAGTATCTCTCTAGGGTGCAATCAACTTCCTACTATTGATACGCATATCCTAAAGGCCCCAAAGTTTTGTTTTGTTTTGTTTTAGCTTTCCTGCAGTAAATGGTTTGTTTTTAATTGAAACATGTCTGAGTCATAAGAACACTCAAGATTTTTTGTTTAGAGAACAGACAAAACTGAAGGAGTGAAACTAAAGAAAAATAGGAGCACAGATTTCTTTATACCTTATTTGAGTGAATGTGTGTGGTTCTTTGATCATATCAAAAGAAAACTGTTGATGACATGTGCTGAAAAATAAAACAACATAACATATGGCTGAAAGCATATCAGCATAGTACTTCTGTCTTTACACCAATTGCTACTGGATTTTCCTGAAGCAAATTTGTTAATATTTTACAAAATATATTGAGCTATTCTACTGATTTTTGCTGTTTGCCGTTATGCCAACTTTGTAAAGAACTTATTTGTAAGCAATCTACTGCTGTCATACAAATTTCAAAAATTTCTTTAATGGTTCAACTGCAAAAAGTACCAGTTCCAAACAAACATTATCTGTAAGGGACAGTGTGTACGCTTTAAACAAGGTGTGAATATATCTGTCCTACAGGGCTATTATTCCACATAGCGGCTAACTACAGAAGTAGCAGCTCAGTTCAGACAAACTAATGTTCCTTTCTAGGTGAATTTTAGAAAGGGGTATGTTAAACTCCATGCGAGGAGTTTTTCCAAAGAGTGACTCTTAGGAACTAGTAGCCTTAAATGGATGAGTCAGTTGGATCTTTCACACTGGTCGTGGAGGTTCCATTTCCTACGGAAGTGAGTAGAAGCGGACTGTGCCCAGTCACCGCATTAGGCTCCTCTTCCCTACACACTGAGGGCTTACGGGTACTCTCCAAATCGTGTACGATAGTCTGATCTCTGGGTCTTTAATGGGTGTAGGGTATTTTTTCTCTTCCCTAGTCCAAAGCTTTTAGTAAAAGAATATGTTCATGGTAAATGTCAGAAACATATTACAGTTATATGCTTTTCGCTTCATACTTTCAGTGGCTATCATCACAGCAGCTGGATTTCAAAGACATTTAGCTTTCAGCAGCAGCAGCAAGCTTTTATGACCAGTTCACTTGGCTTTGCTATTAACTTGAAATAAACTCATGTATTGTAAGAGTTACACACTTAAGGGGAAGTGCAGATCTTATAAAAAATATATATTTAAATACCTATTAAAAGTAGTTTATATGACATTATAGTAGAAGTATTATAACGAATTTCAGTATTGGAGTTAATCTGAAATTACAACAAAGGAATCTGAGTTTTTTACATAGATTTTGAAACACACACAAGTAAGTTATTACCATTTTGTTTAACAGGGATCTAGCAGTAGCCAAACAGAATGACCTGCTTGTGGCCACACAGGATGCTAATGACATAGCCTGGAAAACAAATGGAGCATCCTGAAGGTCTGTATCCTCTCCTGCACACTTTGCTGCCTTTCATTGTTATGGTTTCCATCTACAGAAACTTCCTCTGGCTTATGTAGCAGCTGGGACTTATTAAAGAAGCCAGCAGATAAAACAAAGAGAGGGGTTAAAATTTTGCAACAGTTTTTTGTGAAGGCTGTATGTAGAGGAAACACATCTATTTCATACTCTGCATTTTAAAAAGCCGCTATACAATGACAGCTTGTACCTTTGTGCAATGCAAGAAAACTAATAATTGAAAACCTCTGAAGGGCTCGTGTCATGTTTTTAATGTATTCTTCTTCAGTGTTCTGAGTAGAAGTTTTGTTGTTGCTATGGGTAGGGGATAGATTGAACTGATTACATACTGTGTTATAAATAAGTGTATTCTGTTCCCTGAGAAATGATTCTTCCTTCAGTAATAGGAAAAATAAACAAGTGAAAAAGGGTGCATTTAAGATTGCTGTCAAATTTTAGCTCTTCCTAGATTTTGAGATTTCTGTTCACAGCTACAATGTTCTAACTTTAAAATATTTTCTTGTAGATTTAATTCCAAGTCCTAAGTGGCTTAAGGACTGACTTTGCCTGGTTAACAATTACTTGCACTGTACAATTACTGCTTTAAGCCCTTTGTCAGGCTGAGCTTCAGCGAAGAGTGGGATAACTGTGCCTTTAATCCACATTTGCACTCCTGTGGCTTTGGGTCTGGCAGGAGCCACAGCAGTTTGGGCATAAATGAGAGCCATCTAAGGTTGCCCTGTCATCACTGCCTACCTGGGACGCTGTGGGTTCACTCAAAACTGAGGATCACTTAGTGGCCCTTACTCTGGGAAGATACTTTAACAAATGGAGAATCCTTAGCGTTAACCTCAGGGTTACGCTGGTTTTCCGGGTGGTTTGTACCACTTAAACAGATGGCAGAAGTCCTGTCATGCTCCAGACATGAATGCAATGCGTAGTCCTGCTTTGAATAAGCCTGATGTGGCACAGATAATGTTGCTGTGGTTCTCTGGAGTTTAGTGCAAGGTGCAAACCACAGACAAATCAATCTGATCGATGTTTTGATCAGTTCAAAGTGCACATTGCTGCAGCTACTCTACCATCAAAATCAGAGTTAATTTAAATCTAGTTCAACCGTGTTGACACAAATTGCAGCTGCATATTGTACTCTGCTATAGACTTGACACCAGTCAGGCAATATTCACTATCTTTCTTTTTTTTTTTTTTTTTTTTTTTTTTTTTTTTTTTTTTTTTTTTTTTTTTTTTTTTTTTTTTTTTTTTTTTTTTTTTTTTTTTTTTTTTTTTTTTCCTAGACCACTGTTGCCTCTTCAACTGAAATGAGCAATTGATCTTGTTATCTGTTCTGCTACTAAGAACTATATCACAACTTGCATAGTGGCCAGTAACGCCCATCTCAATTCATGCGAGAACCTTACTTTTAGATCTTAGCTGTAGTCATTGCTAATTACCAGGGGACTTTCTTGGTGTCTTCTCTCTTATTCAGAGTTTTTAGCCTTTTTTTTTTTTTATGTAAACATCACATGCATGTTGCCAATAATGTAAATCAGTAAGGGAAAGCTGAATTTTTACAGCATCATTCAGAAATCTCAGTGGGCTCCTAAACTGCACAACATTTCAGGAAAAAAAAAAAAGGAAAGGAGGGACTTTTAAAATTGTTTTTATTAATTTCTTTAAACATTAATCTTTAATTTCTTCACTGAAATGCAGCCATATATAACACAGCACACAGTGTGATAATTATTAGGCTGCACCAGGCTGCACTAGACAACTATCAAGGAGAGAAAAGGAAGCAGAGAATAGCGTCAAGCAAACCACACGGGGAAGTTTAGGTAGACCTCGATACCCAAGCTGCAATTTAGCAGTGATGCTGACGGTCACAAAATATCTTCTTGGAAAGTACCATATTGCCTTTAATGACCACAACTGCACATATATTGTCTCTCAGCTAAAAGATAGGATACCCAAAACAGCTGTAAGAAATTGAACCAAAGAACAGTTTACCATATTGGCCACACCACTTCCTGCAGCTTTTCAGTTTCTACTGGTGCCTCCTGCAAGAATTATGTTTATCAAGATGGAATATGGAAGTTATATTTTTCATTATAAATAGGTAAACTTTTATATTTTAACTCATATAACCTGCTACTGGAAGAAGAGAAAGAGCTACTGCATATTCTCTGTTATAAATGCATTATATACACTACTACTTATAAAATGGCAATGGGCTACACATCCAACTTGAGCCCAAAAGATAGATTGTGCAATATTCACCGACACCTTGGAACTTAGAGCTTATTTTTAAATCAGTTAGGAATTTCCTTGATAGCTTTTTGCTCAGGTGATTTTATGTGGCATTAACATGATGAGTTCTCTGCCTACGTCTTTCCCCTTCTTTTGTATGCTGTGTATTTTCTAATGTGCCTTGCCAAAATTGCCTTTTTCTGATGCAGGATCATACTTCGCTTCCTCACTTGCCCATTTGTCCACTTTGGGGTAATGTTAGTAAACATCCGTTAAAGACAATCACTTTTAATCTTGTCGTGGATGCCTGTGTTGTGAGGGTGAAAATTAGTTATTAGCTTAGCTTTTCATCCATGCATAATAGGATGTTAAAATCAGAGATTTTTTGCTTGGGGCCATGAGAAGCATCCTGCTCTGATCTTACAAGTCCTGAATTTATAAAATGCTACATATTTAAAATAAACAAGCAGAAGGCAAGTGCCAGTTTAAAAAGACAAAAAGTCTGTTAGTCCCTATGCATCTTCTTGGCTGCACTAAAAGAAAAATCTGCTGCATCTTTACCGTTTATTTTCCACATCCTCCCCCCATCTTCTCCCTGTTACAATAGCTAATCAACAGAAATGCTCTGCCAAGGTCTTCTTACAGCAAGGACTTTTCCCCTGAATGGAGTTGTTATCAGCTTGGTCCGTGCAACAGCAAGCCTCCTCCATCCCCACACAGACCATTACCAAAGTAATGCTTGAAAACAAGCAATAATAAGACAAAGTGAGTCTGAAAGAAAAAAGAAACCCGTCCCTCACAAAATAGTAGCAAAGTCCCTCTTCACACCTGAATTATAAGAGAAAGCTGCCACCATTTAGGAGGCACATAACACTTAGGGTCCTCTCTCCTCTGTGCTGGAACATGTATGACAGGGCCAGGAGCCAGGATTCCCCTTCCCAATACCGAACAGCAGCAGCTTCCTGTTTTCCTTCACTCTCTTTCCATTTGTGTTAAAGCAGACAGAGCAAAGGCTGGCGAGAAGGTGATAGTCCCTCTGGGAATATCTATTTTAAAATCTCAGTAACTGCCAATAAACGGAATCAGTGAGTTCAGCCACTTTGAGCAAGGCCTCTCTCCAAATGTCTCGGTGCTCTCCTTTCTCGTCCTGGTCCATGCATGACACAAAATAGTTCCTAAAGAAACACAGGGATGTATTCTGGGTCTAAATGTGTGTATAATCTAAAATGCAGAGTGGTACACCAGGCTGCTGGATGACAGACTTGAGTATTTGGATTACCTACCAAGTGTTGATGAAAAGCCACACAGATTCTTAATTCAGAAACTCCAATTTTTCTTCTGTTCCTGTGCTCATTTTCTTTATCAGCAGGGGATGACTTACACTTTCAAAACTGATTAACATTTTAAAACTGTGGGAGCACTTTGTGTGGTATTTCAAATGATTTTAACCCTTTAGCTCTTTTTCCGATCTCCTCTCTCTTTTATTTTTTGCCCTTTTTATTTTTGTCTTTGGAATAGCAGTTCTTCTAGCACGTCAGCACTTCCAGAGAAAATAAGCATTTTGTGCAATTCACAAGACACTGGAGACTTCAGTTAAATTAAGTAACTTTTGGCAGTACAAGCAGTGGACATTTATGAGTTTTCATCTCCTTTTCCTATCTGCCTACTTGGCAGAGAGAAATGGCCTTGCCTATGGCTTTGAGAAAGCCAACAGCTTTCCTAATTGGGGAGCCCAGTCAGATTGCAGTCCTGTTTGTCCCCAAAGTAACATAATCGATATGGCTATTTAAAGGGTTTACCCTTTCCAGCATGTTTTCTCTTCAGTCCCTTTTATCCTGCTATTCTCTCTCTCATGCAGAAACCCATTCACATAAAACTAAAGTGGAGATTCTCCACTGCCCAGAAAATATCTTCTGGCTGTGCCATGCTTCTGCTCAGGCAGTCAAAGCTCATTCTGATGCGTGGCTGAGGAATGGTGGTCATTTAAAAATAAAAACAGTACCTGGAGGCATTTTTCCATGCCGCTGGACAAATGTGTAGCTGCAACGTACACGGGATTATTTCCATCTGAGAAAAACTTTCAATCAGCGCCCATGGGCTAGTCATTAGTCCACTCAGAAATGCTGCCACCGTGGATTACAAAGGTCAGCATCTGTTCAAGCAGGCACATTGGGTCGATAAGGTGGTTAAAGATATGTGGTATGAATCAGATTTCATCCTCGGGTAAGTGTGGACGCTCCTCACTGGGAGTTGCACTCAAGGACACAGATTTACTCCCTTGACTCGAGACAGGAGTGAGGACACTGCTCGCTGGTGACTGCTCCGAAGAGCTCGGCACTGGTCTTTAATGCTGCTGATATTCATTTACTTTGCTGGTTGCTGTCTTTTTAGCAAATGAAAGTCCAGAAACATGAGAGATTTTCTACATGTTTACATTTAAAGGAGCCAAGAACAAATCCCACCACCTTTTTTTTCCTTTTTTTTTCCTACAAAATACTCTGATAAGCCTCTTAAACTTGCTACAGATCTTTTTTTCTAGCTTATCAGCTTTAGAAAGTTGGGGAAGTTGTGCATAGTCCAATAGTCAAAAAACAGAAAAAAGAAGAAAGGCATATTATGTCTTCATTTGAAGTCAAAATATTCACTCCTCAACTTACATGTATTTTAACGTGTGTATAATCACATTTTTCTCCTTTACTTTTCAACTCTGCTTTAGCTGAGCTTCACCCCCTAAAGACCAGGTTCTCCCCCAGGATTCTTTTTTATGGAGTTTGCTCTTAGCCCTGTTCTTGCACTGAGTGATGTGGATGCTGGGTTTAGTCCATAGTCCATATTTTTATAACTGATTTGGTAATGACCTGCTACCATTCTTAAGCATCTGCTAACCACTAGATACGTTTAAAATTAAATTCTTTACAGTCTTGCCAAGAGAAGAAAAAAAAATAAAAAGGAAATACAGAGCAATACAGAACACTGTGGGAAAAAAAAATCAAAAGCAAAACAGGAACATACTCTGTAATCTCAACATCCCTATTTAACTTCTGAGCATGTAGCTATTAGAAGATATAGCTATTTTGACTGTTGGTTTGAAAAAAGAAATCTTCTTCAGCTTCACTTAATTTCCCCAGGAGAATATACAGCTCATGTCATTTCAGTCAGTTTTTTTTTGTTACATTAGCTAGGGTCAGGAAGGAATGAAAGGAAGTAGAAAATCTTGCTTGTAGCATTGGGCAACAAAGAGCCAAAAGAAAGCTTCCAAAATATCACAACTTCGAGCATTTATCAAAATGATTTTATTCTAATATTTATGATTTTATTACATAGTTGTTATTCTGAAATACTACTAGAATAAAAAACAGTAGCTTTTTTGACGTTTGATTAACAGTTTCAAGCATGATTTTTTGTTTGCTTGTTTGTTTGGAGGTAGCTTATTTGAAGCTTTTTATGGAGGGAGAAGAACAGAGAGAAATGAAATACAGGAATGCTTCATCTCCATTTCTTCCTACAGTCTTTAAAAAGTTTCAGATAGTTAATAATCAGAAACATTTTTCTATTTCTAATGGACTTCTACTCGTCCTGCTTTAGATAGTTATATTGGTTGTCCACTGTAAATAAAAGTAGGGAACCTACCAGTTCCCTTTGATCATAGTTCTGTTTTTCCTTTCTAAGAAACTCGTACATGATTGTTTATTCTTTCTTCAGAGGTGAAAAGTGTTCTTCATTAGGATGAGCAGGTGCATCCCTTTATAGATGGTTGAGGGTTATAGATTCAGTAAAGGAATCTCCTTTCCCAAAATGACAAATTCTCTTGCTTTTGAGGAGTCAGCCTGTTCAAGCAATCCTTACCACAAACAAGTCATTATTGTGCTTTCCGATTTTCTATAAAGCACATGGAGTTGCCAAGGCAAACACCTGCTTGGTGTAACACCCTCAGGGCTGCTAAAGATTGAAGAATACAATGATTTGTGATCAGAAAATTCTGCATTTGGTAAGAACTGGTACATGCAGAACTTGCATGGCTTGCTTCTTCAGTTTTCAGGCCAAGGAGTCCTTGTGATCGCACAGTTTCATACTTTGAAATGCTTCTTTCTGAACCACCTAGAGGGGATCATGGAGGTTGAAAGGGTATGAATTGTTATATCCCCAAGCATTATTAGTGCTGTGAATGTTAACACATAGAGCAGACAGTGTCCTTTGAAGCTCGAGGCAAATCATGTGTGAGAATAAAAAAAAAAAGGCATTAAAGCATAAATGCTAAAAAGGACACACTTAGTGCAAATACTCAGTGTAACTATTGCTCAGCCTGACTTCCCTTAGCAGAATTACACTAGATGCATCAGGAAGATAGTCATGCTACAGGTACTAGGAGCGTCCTCCGTTCATCCCCTGCCTGAACGGTCAAGATAAGAAATACAAAACTCTACAAAAACATCCTTCTACACTTTCCTTGATCATTTCAGTGTATTTGAAGGAAAATTTGAACCTATATGCCTTTCCACACCCACTCATATTTTGCGAGTTTGTTTTAAAGCACTTCTTCTTTTCCAATTAAATACATTTCCTGGGGACAAACATAGCAATTATTTTGTAAAGCTACGAAAGTCAGCAGTGCAAATATTGCAAGCATTTAATAAACACAGGGTTGAAACGATATACTGAAATTATTCATCACCTGCACTACTTGTCAAATAGGAATCTGAAACATGGAAAGTTATATTCTATTCAGAAAGTATTCCCTGAAAGTTTGCATAGATCCCCTTTTATTTCCTTGTGAAGTTTTGAAGTCCCCCCACCACCAACACGTACACTTGCTTAGAGCCTTATGAAACTGAAATGTCAAGTGAGAGTTGCTTTATATCATGTTCTGTCAATCAAAATAAGCGAGGCTTTATGCATCTGTTGCTAGTATATTGGCACTTTTTGAAGAGTGTTTCGGAGGGAGCAAGAATAAATAAAGATCCTTCAGGCACTTTCTCATTTATGGATGAGGAATCAAAGCAGTCTGAAACTTCATTTTCAGCCTGATACCCTGAAGATTGTTGGCTGATAATTCTGGATGGAACAGCTTATCTGGGAGGATTAGGGAGAACATGGGCTTCCTATTACTGCTGGCTTCAGCCTATTCAGCTGGGCAGACGCTGTCACGCATTATCTGTGCCTTTACATATGTCACTAATCTTATCTATATCTTTTCAGCTCCTTCTGTTGGAGCTGTGGCTTCCTGTACCTAAACCTCCCATTTCTTCATTACACTAGCTGTATAGGCATTAGTCCTCTCTAACAGCCTTTCTGCACCATGTCATTCAGTAATGGCTGGTAATGCAAAGGTATGAGAAGGTAATGGTAGTGCTTTATCTCAGATCTTACAGGCCTCACATCGTATACTAAATGCATCCCACCCTTCCCATCGGCCTCCTCCATCCCCTCCTGCCATTTTTGACCAAATCCACTTAACAAAATGAATCGCCCTAACAATGGAATATCTCCGCAATCGTTAGAAATAATACTACCAGTCTTTCAGGGGGCAGATATGTAGATGAGGAGAGTCAAAGTAGTTTTCAACCAGCAGAACAAAAATTGCATCTGCGGAACTAATTTGATCTGTCACTCCTTCCTATGTGGTCACTCAGAGCAGTAAATCTGGGTTGTTGGTTACTGGGACAAACTACATACACAGAAAGATTAAACCTTCCGAGAGTCCCTATCCTGTACAGACTGTCAAGGGGAGCCTGTCCCCATATAACAGACACACACAAACACTTCCTTCCCCAGCTCCGGCTTTCTGCCTGCCAAGCTACAGCCTTTCCCTCCCATTCTGCCTTTGCCTTTCATGTTTCTTGCCACATACAACTGCAGTGATGACCTCTTTCCTTCCCAATTATCCTCCCCATTTCTTCCTCTTCTTCAGCTATTTTCTCCTTATCTCATTTCCCGTTACTCTAGTAAAAACAATAAATGATTTTTTTTTTTTAAATGAAGGAAATGGAACTAATGGGATACTATCTCACCTATTTAGCTTCTCTTTTTCCTAACCACATTTTTTGGACTCTAAGCTCTTCTGGACAGGCTCTGGGCTCCTCACGCCCTTTCAGTCTGCTTAGCACTATACACATTAGAAAAAAATGAAAAATGATCACCATGTCTTTATCATGATTGGTTCCTTTGGGTGCCACCAGGATGCAACCTACAAAAATATGTATCTCAGATTTCTGAATAATAACCCTCTAAATGAAACAATCCTGCACATTATTTGAAACTGGTAACTCAGCTAGCTCTATATGTGATTGTACGTGAGGAAATTTTATTTCCTTTCTTATTCCCTTTGCTTTTTGTTTTATTTTAAATTACCAGGTTATTAGGGATCTGTATCATGTCTGTTCTCCCAAGGCTGAAACAGTAAGCTTTATCTGAACCTGACAAACATAATTTCTCTTCTTCATAAATGAATGCCTTGAATGTCATGGCTTTCCCACCTTGCAACCACAAGCACAGCCAGGGCCATGTCATTTAACAGAGGTCCATTTTTTATTCGGTGACAAGCAGGAGCAATGAGAAGTGTAACCTATATCCCCAAACTGTACAAATGCTGCTGAATTATATAGTGGAGATAACCAGAGAACGTTGTGTCTGCTCCAGCAGTGCTGACAACTGCAGGAAATAACATGCAGCAGTGGAAGATTTCCTTGGCTATTTTCAGCCTTTCAGAGATTTGGAAAAGCTCTTGCTGTGGACCCTGCAAGAACTCTGTTTTTTTTCAGCATTCATAAGACATTCATGGTCACTCAAGGCCACAAAGAAGAACTTAATTGCAGATGCTCTTGGGGAAACTGTTTTCACTCTGCTAATCCCGTTGATTTGTTCTTCTTTGGCTCTGGCACATGAACTCTTTCCTCATACACTAGGACAAATGGAGCATTTGTTATGGAGTTCACTTTGCCGAGGCAATTGGGCCAGCTATGCATGTCACTGGATGGAAAGTACAGACCTAAAGATTCACTTTTTCCCGCCTTTGGTGGGCAAGACTAGTTCTCCACACTAGAACAAATTCCAGCATTTTGTCACAGAAGCCACAGGTCCGCCTGAACCTCTTTATGCCATATACAATATGAAGAGATACATAAAGAATCTCTTAAGTGCTTAATTTACAGTCAGCCCTTGTGTGAGTATGTCATCTGTGAAAGCGTAACATGTGGCATGTGGACTCATCATTAGCCCAAGGTAACAGAGGTTGTGACTTCTAATTCTGTTCTCAGCTCTGCTACAGAGCTGCTACATGACCTTGCACAAATCACTTAACCTTTGTGTGACTAATTTTATCTATCTATAAAACGGGGATAATAAAATTTTTAGCTACACACAGCATGATGATGAGAATTAATTAATGCTGTAAAACTCCCTGAGAAAGAATGCCCAATTCCACCAACATTCACTCTCTGCCTCTCTTGCTATTCTAGATTTGTTACCATTATTTATAATTTATGTTGCTTCAGTAATGGTGCTTACCCAAAACACATCAGAGAATCAGTCCAAGAGAAAGCACAAGTGATTCATTACTAAACTTATTTGGATGCCCACATACACTGACTGCACCTAATAACATTTGGGTATTCAGAACTTCGTATATGAAAACAGGTATCTGATTGCACATGCCCATATCACCAAAAGTACAAACCTGTTGCACCTGTTGCAGAACCAAATGCATCTTTGTTTAGGAGAAAAAAACAGCGCATGTCGTTCATGTTGTTCCCTAACTCCCAAATTTGTCACCAAAACTTCACTTCTTCTACAGGATTGTCTAATCTGGATTGTAGAGCAATTTGATAAAAGAAAAGCAATGCAATTTCCATTAGAAAACTCAAGTTGGAAATGTAATATCATGTCACTTACCAACATATCGGAATTTTATAGGATATGACTTCATTCAGCATTAACTAAGGCTATAAAATGCACCACATAATGAACTAGATAATAGATATGTCCCATAGTTGGAATAGGTGGGAATGACAGATCAACGATCCCAGTTCTCTCTTTGCTAAAACTAACCAGTCCTAATCCATTGCCCAACCCCACAAAGAAGTATTAAAGAAAACCCTACACTTTATAGAATTCTATAGATACTTAGTAACTTAACCATTGCTTTACGCACATATGTGTAAATCTCCATTCAAAAAAAATATTTGTTCTAGTATTAAGGGAGAGTATTCAAATTCTTATGGTTACTGAAAATTCCTTCAGCTTAACCATTTGCATGCTTTCTAACCACAACATCACGGTCAGATGTTATAAAACAGCCAAAAAACCAGAAAGTACCAGTCTTGTCTGTAGGTATCAGTAATATAATAGCCTAATCCTGGACTAACAGCAGACTAACTGATTAATCGTTCAAGATCGTGTGTGGTATATCTTGAAGTTCTACATGGCAGGCCCTAGCTCAAGTGCCCTTTTCAAATTAACCTCAGAAAATTCTTCATCATAAGAAAAAATTAATTCTTTATGCAATGGAAGTCATTAACCTTGTTCAAAGGCAAGATGATGGGGAAGTGGGGTTTTTTTCTCTTTCTCTCCAATCTCCAAGATGTTTTGAAGCTGTTGTATTAGGAAGAAACAGGTACAATAAATACATCTCTCTTCTTTGTTTTTGCAAACCATTCCAGCCTATTCTGCTGTAAAAACCTTTTCTCATTTAAATGATCAAAGCGACATGTGATCCAATCAGGTCAACAACTGCAACAATCCAGAACAACACAAATACACTTAAACTCCCTGTTTGCTAAAGATGTTCACTGAAGATAATGATGCACAGGTCCCAAGACATTTGGAGAAAAGTAAATAGAAAGAAAGCCAGTTTGATGGTGCCAACAGCGAGGTGTGAGGTTCTGTTTTTGTTTTTCATCCTTGTCTTTTGTGTTTTATTAGGGTGAAGAATTTATGGGTTTGGGGGTTTTTTTGCTTTTTTTCCCCTAAATTTTTCACTTTAAAGGACTCTCTTGTTTTCTGAAAGTCTGCAAGCAGGATTTGTTGTGACTGTGGAAATCTTTAGTGTCAGCCAGGAAAACTTTTTTTGCATACTACTAAAATATTTTTGTGGCTTGCGTACTTATATTAATATCAGCAGAGCATCAGAATATAGCAGAAAGGGCTAAACACTGTCAAAATAGCTTAGCTGTAAGCATATTCTCCCCTGGGTCAGACAAAATAAATGTGTTTCTCCTGGAAAAATACAATAATAATAATAAACTAATAATAATAACACAGCCCTGACTCTTTCTATAAGAAACAAATAAAGCTAACCCATACAGAATTATATGTAAGTGGTTTCTAGGATACTTTGGCTTGTTGCAATTGTTCTGCTAAAATAACCAAAGTGAGTAATAGCACGGAATAATTTCCTCACTGGCTTCCCCATTTATTCTTTCTCTGGCATCCTTTATTCCCTGCATCCCTTTGGCCCATTTCAAGAGGGCGTTTACAGAGGCACTGATTATTAAAGCAGATGAATCGTCCCATTGACTCGCAGGATCTGTGCACAAAAAAAGCCCTTTGCGGCGGCTCGTCCGCAGGGGCGCCCAGGAAGACCCGCCTGGGCCCCAGAGCCTGCCTGGGCCTCACCGCTCTAGAAATTCTCCTGTCCTCCAAAATCCAGAGGGAGCATTTTGCCTCTTTTCACCCTTCCCGTGCTCACGCCGGTTTGCGGCCTTTCATAGTCCCAGCCACCGCATTAATCAGACTGCTGCAATGTGGCCTTTAAGCTGGCAAGACGCTTGGCAACTTTGTTTGTGCAGGCAGCAATCAAGAGACCGGCCACGTCCTCAGCCCCCAGCACGAATACGGCTTATTTCTCCCGAGGTTAGAGAGGGCTCGCTCGTAGAACTTCTGATCATTTCAAGGGCATTTTCCTGTTCGCTTTGATCCTCGGTAGTCCTAAAAGCAGGTAATTTGTAATACACTGAAATGTAACCGAAGGAAGGAGGTGAGGCTGCTAATATGCTGAAGTGGATTCCAAGGTGCTCACCCCGACATGTGGCAAGACACGGAGCTTTCAGCCCTTCCATCCGCTTTTTTATTTTGTTTTTAAAATAACATTCTCTTCACGTTACTGCTAGACAGCCTTAGTGAGAATTAATCTCATTATTTGGATATTACACATATACTTTTAATCCAGAACTAATAAATAAGGCGTGTTTTTGTGTCATTGGATGCCTGTTTCTAACTGCCACGTTTTGATTAATGAGGCTTGTTTTCATGATCAGGAAGCAAACAGCAAAGTCTTGGAAAGTAGCAGAGTGTACCTCACCCTGCTGGATCTCTCCACACACAGGCAGTGCTTGTTTTGTGGATGATGAAAGTAAGTAAATACATGCCTGACTTCACGGGAGAGCAACAGACCAATCTGCTCTGGAGGATGTTATAGGATCAGGTCACTGGAAACACTGCAGATAGCGCTGAAGAATGCATCTATGACATTTAGAAAACACATTTTTTCACCAGTTAGAAGCCCTGGATGTAGCTAGGAATCTAGCTTGCATCTGTGCTAGTAGATTCAAGCATGTCTGGGAATATTCCCAGACACAAGGATGTTATTGACAGTGTCAGGGAAATATGAGAACATCTTCAACAGAAACAAGTGAAGGCAACAGCAAAATTCTCAACACAATGAATAAGACCTGTAAGATCCATTCTGACATCCACGTCCTGGAGGTGGCTTGCTGGGGGAGGGCAGAGGGGGGCCAGGGGAGGAGGGAAATGTTGCACAAAAAGAAAAAAATACCTGCCTCATTAAAAAAAAATCAGAGGGATTTTTCCTTTCTTTTTTTATTTTTAATGTGTATGTAAATTTCAGCTACCACATTCCCGAGGATTTTTTTAAAAGTTGTGTTTATTCACCATGGATTGCTTTTAGAAATGTATTTCTGTATTTTGAGGTACATTTTATTTACTGTTCCCTAATATCTAATGACAAACAATTCTTTGTGAGGTTTCCAAAAACAGATGATATTATTATTCAGGTGTATCCATACTATCAATGTGTCATCATGTGCAGAGCTTCTTATTAAAGAAGTAATCTTTAAAAGGATCTTCTGGGTTTTTTATATAAGGAAAATTGTATCTAAATGCCCATAAATCTTTTTCAAGCCTATCATAAACTAAAATCACTTTCTATAAAGAGCTCAGAAAATTATGTAGCAAGGCTTCTTGTAGTGAAATTTCTATTGTAAGGAAAAATATAATTGTGTGCTATTTTAGATCTGAAATGTCAACAATTCTGTAGTCTACTCTTCAGATATTTAAAAAAGAAAAACAGCAAAAAGAGGTATTCCTGATTATTTCAGTACACCGAATTTACTTATTTGCGATACGGATTCTCTGTGTAGTTCAGCTTGTAAATTTAGATTTTTATCTAAAAAGTGGAAAAGTTTATTAAAGTATCTTTCACTTAAATATATAAGGAGAATGGGAAATCTATAAGGAGAATAAGGGGAATGGGAATATGTAAGAAGAAATAAGCAAATGCCCTGATTGCTGTGTATACTCTCTAATTAAGGTTTAGTACAATTAATAAAACTTCTATCTGTGCCTCAGAATTTCCTTACTTGGAGAGGAGTAAATTGTCCGAAACATTTCAAAGCATACTTCAGCAAAATTGATACTCATATAATATCGCCTTCAACTTGCTTTACTTTACTGAATCTTAGAAAAGTGAGACATTTTTCTCTTTTGTTATTGGAATGATGAGTACTGGAAAGAAATTTAGTTATTAAGGTATGTGTAACACTGGTAAGACTTTGGAGTGAAGCAATAAAACAGAAGACACATCTACTGGTAATACAGATTTGTCTTAACTACTCAATAATTCTTAATTCAGAAAGCAAATGTATAGTGTACAGAATCTTTTAAATACATGAATATATTTTCATAGAGAGAAATGCCATGACTGAAAAAAAAAACATAGCAGGCTTGGTGAATTTTGTTGAATCCTAGATGAGTTTACAAATCTCTTATCATAACACTTACTATGATTTGAAACTGGTGAATAATTCACAATGAATATTTCATTAGACACATGTTGCCTTCTTTTTGCAAATAAAATATCTGCAAACATCATAGTTTTTCAGATTTGTTATTAGAAATTATTTTAAAAATGAAAACACAAGGATTAATCCAGAACTGCTATCTGCAAATATTGGACAGCTCAGTTGGGCTGGCTAGCTGTGATAAGCGAGATAAGTCACAAGGTACTCTTTCTAGTCACACATTGAAACAACAAGCAGATACTTCTGGAAGAAATATTTACACATGCGAATATGACCCTTAGTTTCAGTGAATACCCCTGCATGTGATAGGGGAGCATGTGTTCTGGGACCATTTGTGCCAGTAAAAGGCAATCATTCAAATGCCTGCAGAAAGCAAACACAAAAGGAGATTGTGATTATCATGTAGCCAACACAAGATACAATCCCATTTTTTAAACAAGGGAATGAATTAACAATATGCTGTTGGGAGGGCAGCTAAGTGACACTGAGGCCACAAAGACAATCCCAGTGGCAGTTATCTGCATGCTGTTTGTCCACCTCCCACTTCTGCAGTTGTCGAATGCTCTTGGCTCTCTTTTGTTAAGATGAAAAATAGTTCCTAGGCAGTTACAAACTAGACCAACGACAGCAGCAACAAATATCCAATAGATCTCCTCAAAATTGATTTTGTTCCACGCTGTGCTAGCTAACCATTGTCCTCGGGGTTGTCTGAGGCGGCGGAAATCACTTCTCACTTTGTAATATACTTCTTCTGTGACAAAGGCTAAAAGTAGCTGGGTCAGAGGAGCTGCTATGGGCCCTTACATGCGTGGCGGATCCTCCTAGCCAAGGAAATCTTCCATAACTGGTCCTAACCAATTTATAGCCATTTAACTTCATACGTGCAAAATGACTGTAATCCAGCTTAGCAACTGACACGTATTTTCATGGAAAAATAACACATTCAAAACTGTCCAACAAGATTAGATATTTCTCTTTGCAAAACATACTTTTGATGAGTAATTTATGCAAACTGGACAGCCCTCGTTGTCCTCTTCTCTTGTGTGGATTGGCTTCTCAGGCAAACAGTTGGTCAACACCCACTTACCCCTTATCTGTGTGGCTCCTTTCTCTTTGGTGGAAATGTGGAAGTCCACAGAGAATCCCATAAGGATCTGTGCTTGTGCTTGTACAGAGATTAGGAATACAGAGAGACACCTTGGTCAGCTGTGCCTGAGCTGGATCTGCAGACTGATGAAACCAGGCTTTACAGACACGGCTTTCCCATGCAATGTTAAAAAACCACAAGTGTTAATTTAGTTTGAGTGGACAAAGAACAAAGGTGTGATAATAGCAAGTACTGATATGAACAGTACCTCAGAAGTCTGGTGTAGGCAGGAATATCTTGATTTACAGAGGTGTTTGAAGTACTGTCATTTGATTTCCGTGGGAATTAAGTATCTCACTTGTTTAGGCATCTAGGTGAATCTGACTAAACACCCATCTTCATCTCTAGGCAGCTAAACGCATCTGTTTGTTCGCTTTGCAGCATTTAAAAGAAGTTGCTGGGGCTTTAATTAAACTTTGTCAGGATGTTAAAGATGGAGACCTAGTCTGCATAACACTCTGCAAAGTGGTTAGTTAGGAAGAGTTACTAACATGCTGTTACCTTAAATCTTTACTGTCATGGGTTCCTTAAGGCTAAAGGCCCTGTCAATAATAGAGGCAAAACCACAGTCACTTAGACCATCTGGAGGAAAGAAATAGAAAATAGAATTCTGTGATTCTATGAAACCATAAAATCTTTTCTCAACAACATAAAAATAATCGTTCTCTTGCCCATAACTGAAATCCATTTTAAAGCATGTGGTTGGACAAACCTCAGGCAGACATGACCATTTTATGCTTATTTGAGGACTTCTTTTTAATGACTATTGTGCAGACCACCCAGCTGAATAGACAAAGTGTGCAGATCTGAAAATACTCCCATGAACAGTGAATCAGCAGTCATTAGGACCACAGGAGAATACCACTTCCTTTGCACTGACTATTCTCACAGTGGCCCCCTCTTTGCCCCCAGTAAAGAGAATGTCTTCCAATGAATTCCCTAAAAGAAAAAAAAAATAAAGAAAATTAAGAAAGCAGCTGCAGTGCTCACATGGCATAGGCAGTTTACTAAGGCATTACAGTACAGTGTCATGCAGGCTGTTAAAGAAAATCTGGTACTCTGGTGATAATGTGTATATTCATTTAGTATAAATGACTAAGTTCAAAAAAACCATACAATGAATCATGGTTGCAAGGCCAGACTTGCTTTGATTAACTACACTGGTATAATGAAATCCAACAGAGCAATCACCGAAACATTTAGCTCCAAATGTAAATCTTCTTGAACTCTGAGAAAAGCGTGTTAGGCAATGAGAGGTGGTGTATAATACAGCCATATTTCATATAATGAAAGTGGAGGCAGTTGTAAAGAAAGAGAATGTTAAAAAGTTGTTATGCTGTGTTTGGCAAGAATGAGTCATTTTAAATGTGTCAATCATGATAATCCAACATATTTTTAATCTAAAGGTCAATAGAAGCAGTTTCTATAGTGGTACAATAGTTATGCCAAATAGGAAAGCAAGCATTTATAAGATGATTTCAAGTATTAATACAGTACCATAATATGGCTTGGAAAATTAATCTCAGCTTTAAATTGAAGGGCATAGATTGATCAAGGTAAAAGAATTTTATTAAAAATGCAGTGATATAACCTGTGACACTTTGATTTCAGCAAGGCTGCTCTGTTGAATTTCTGTCTTTCAGGTATGCCTTACTATAAAGACGAAAGGTGTTCATTTCTACAAAAAGATACAACTTCCTTTGTCTAGGCAAAATTTGGGGTCTACTGTTAAATCACATAGTGTGAAGATTTCTTGATGTGGTTATTGGCTATCCTTATGGACACAAAAGTACTTATTTTATGCAATGAAACACATCTGCATAAGTACCATTAATGCTAATAGAGCATTACATGCACCAAGAGAAATTTAGTCCTGAGGACTTCTTTTCAATGGATGCTTCCACATCAGCATGAAAGTCTTTATGCCAACATTTATGTGCTTCTGACCCTGTCCTTACCTGGAATCCCAGAAGATAGTTCTTTTAACAGTTAAAATAAATTAGAGTAAATAAATAAATAAATAAATGGTTGAAACCAAATGACTCTTGTGTTTTCCTGAACACCACAGCCAGAAGACATATTGGCTTACGTCATTTCTTGCTTTGAGAATATACTGGGGAGAGGATGGAGAGCTAATAGTGTGATAAAGCATTCATGCTACTGCCACTGCAGTGAGAGCCTGGATTTAGAGCAGTGATGCAGAGGTGGGGAGGTTTCTCCATGACGACTCTGTAGCCAAGGTTGGGTGAACCTGGAGAGCAGGACACAGAAATGAAGAAGTGGGGGAACACCTTGGTATTCATCTTACACTTCTTCCTCTCAGGTTAAGTGGGGGAATAGAGAGGAGGCTGAAGGAGGGTTGATGGGATGAATGGGTTGAGAGCATACCAAATGGACCAGACTTCACTGTTGCAGACAGTTTCTTTTTCTCCTCCCAGTCTGTCCAACATCCATTCCCAAAATATGGGGCTTTCCACATAATAAATGTGTTCTGTTGAATGTACACTGTAGATCAGGTTATATTGAAAATTGATGCTATCACTATGGAACCATGGTCAGACTTGATATTCGTAGCAGCAATTTCCTGAAAGTCAGTGAAGCCCTGCCTATTTACAGGGATCTTAATATGTAATACAGGATTCAACAGTACAATTTATAAACTAATGTTGAGCTTAGACTGAAAATATCTACATAAAGCAATCACACCAAACCTTATAACAATCATTGCAAAATCTATACTATAAACTGTTTTTCAGACTGACACACAATATTAGAGCACTTGCTTTAAGATTGGATTCATAACATATGCAAGAATCATCTTTAAAATGGTTCAATTTGAAAAGCATATGTCTTTTCAGAGATAGGAGACATGGGACCCGGCTTTCAAAAATCACTATCCTTTGTGAAGGCCCAAACATAACATCAACAGAGGCCTCACACACTGAGTAAAATATGAGCTAGGACAAAGTCAAAATTCCTCATGCCCCACAGTGCCTGAAAGGGAAGGAGCCTTAACAGTGTCAATACAAGAAAAAAAAATGGTTAGGATTAACACTTTCCCAATGCTAAATCTTCAAAAATGCAAGAAAACAATAGATTCAAGGCACAAAAAATGTATTTTAATTCATTTGCAAATAACGCCAACTTCCCAGATGTAGTGTCTATCATCACTAAATCCATTTTTGGAAACCTACATACGTGTCCTCATCAAAATTGCTCATTTACTATTACCATCAATTTCCTTCAAAGTTCTAGATAATAAATGGAAAATGCATCACTTAGTTCTGCTAAAATATTTTTTATTATGCTTATAAAATTTCTTATTGGGTTTTTCTTCACATCAATTCTACTAGTCAATAGGGAGCTTGAGACTGAAAGGAACTAAACAGCTCTTTGATTTCATCAACTCTTCTCCAAAGCTCTGCAGAGAGAACAGCACAACTTTGTGCTTTAAAGGGAAAATAAAATGAGCTTCATTTGAAAATATCTTTTCCTTAAACAAATTTTGTAAAATGACATTGGCTACAAAATGAGCTGCATCTATATGCAAAATTCCACTCCTGTCACTGATTACAAACTATTATTAAAATTAAATGCAAATAAGTTTCTTGCATACTTTGAAGGTCAGCTGCTCCATTTCACATGGAGTTTGCAGCTTTCTAGGATACGCACTCTGGAGCTCTGCAGAAGAGAGGCAATGTTTAGCATAACTGTGACTGTGTTGGGGAACCAGAAATGTTAATGATAGTTCTTACAGGAGTCCGTAAGTGCCTCGGTGACACTTAGAAAAGAATACAGTGGGGTTTTAGGAGCTACAGTCCAAAACTGTGACTGAGGAGACTCACTGACAGCTTGGCTTTCACAAGATGCCACTCTGCTTGACCCCAGAATTGTCTCCTGCCTTGTAGGACTGCTGGGTACATCAGGCCATAAGCATGGATATAATGAGAACAGACCAGTTTGGTTCCAGGATATTATTTGCAGGATCCAGCAAATAAGGAAATAAAAAAATCCTCCCTACAGAGGCTGAATGAAATCTAGATCTGCTCAATAAATTATTTAGACATGTGTGTAAATGTAAGAAATTAAAATACTAGCTTAAATACATTGCATAATTAGAAAAATATTACAAATGAGAACTCTAGTAAGATATGCCTCTGTTGTATCGCTAAACCATTTCTCAGAGCATGTGGATTTTATTTATTAGAGATGAAGCAAAGCAACACAGCCAGCCTGTCTTAACAACTTTATTAGTCTGTTTCTGAACACTAAAGAATATCTTCACCTGCCTCTAATTCGTATGAATGGCAGCATCTGATGAAACTGAGCTCCTGCAAGCAACAGATAGAGCTTGTTGGGAATGTATACGAGGAGCATGATGAGCCTTTTCCGTCTGCCATGACAGAGGGAAAGGCTAGGACCAGGTAGAGGGGTCCGTCCTGCACGTCCTGCAGTAGTGAGTCCTGCAGAGACCTCTCCTGGCAGAGCCCAGAAAGTCACGTCTGCTTGGCTCCTGCCTTGGCCTCAGTGAGGGCCTTCCAGACTTGCTCTGGTGCTTGCCAAAGCAAGCCTAACCCTAACCCTAACCCTCTCTGCCATTTCTGAATGGCCCTTTTCCTGCACCCCTCCCCAGCTTTCCTTGATGCCGTCTCTTCAACATCCCAGTGGACGCTTTGGATGTGATGGTGGCTGTCAACAACAGACACTTTCGTATTAATAAATCGCATGCCGCTATGTGGGGTATGTAGGTTACAGATATCATACATTCTTTGACGTGTACCAGTGACCAGTGAACACTGAAAATGTGTCAACATGTGAAAATTAAAAGAAATATATTAGAAAGTTTAGATCAGAGGATTGCAGCAGTGCTGAGGTAGAGCACACTCACATGAATTACTTCTTTTCTATCTTATAGGGACATCACACTAAAGCAGTGGAAAAAAAAAATCCCAGCAGAATAAATTAACTGTGATAAACATCCAAGAGCCCCAGTGGTGGGATAATCCTAGATCAGGCACCAATTTATGGGGAAAGTGTATCCCCATACAGGCACCAATTTATGGGGATCTGTAATGGGGTAAAAACCAACATGAGAATGATTTAAGTGGGTAACAGAGTCTTCTGCCGGCATTACTGCAGTGTCCCCCAGCTCCCTTGAGTGATTATGCCAATATCTCCTGCATTAGGATTGGACACCTATTAGTCAGGATGAACAAACCTTCAGATCTTTTCTGTGAAGAATCATGAACTGAGAGATTAAATACAGACAAACAGATCCAATAACTTTATCCTTACAGCAGAGTGACATAAGCAAATATAAATCCCACTTGTGTTATTATAACGCCTGCCAAACTAATTGAGAACACATTCATTTCCTCAACTAAATAAATTACTGTTACAATTATACGACCCCCAGGTCATCTCCTTTAGGAGATGCCCAGCACTTGAATTAACTATTCAACTCTTCACAGTAAGTGGCCTCAGCCAATCAATGCCAAATAAATAGTGCTGAAATATGCATTTAATTATCTTAACACTTTAGCTTTTAAAATCTTTCCTTTGCCAGCAGTTTTTGTTCGTTAATTTATTCTTAGTGGTTGGGAGATTTCCGAGTTTGGGTGTTCTCTGAAATGACAGGACTCCAGTCCCCAAAGGGATCACAGCTAACCCTCACAGTCAAATCCGGTTACAAGCAGAGCATGTCTTTGATGTGAGGGAGCAGCATTTCTTCTATCCATATTCTTTATTCTGCTGATTGCAAGAAGCAGAGCCAGACAACTTTTACGAAGTTTCAGAAGTGTGTCCCTCCAATCTGCTTTGTCAGGTTAACAGAGGACAAAATGCCTCCTCTAATGAAGAATCCATGTTTTGCCAAACCCAGTAGTACCTCTGCAGGATTGAAAGTGACATGCAAAATGTCAGTGAGTTTACTACAAATAGCTTTATTTTAGGAATGCTGAGGTTCAATTTACACATCAACTAAAGTCTATTCCAAAAGACATCAAATTAAAAAATCCTCCAAAGCCTAAAAGCTGGAATTCACTAATTTGTCCTAATGAACCTAGGCATTGTAAAGCCTACACCCCACATAAAGAGAGTTTATGTCCCATGCATAGGCATTGTGTTGAACTTCTGTACTGCAGTATGTCTTCCCTGGAGAAACATGCAGTAAGTCGTGATTTAGGTTGCTCATATTACATATTATTCTCTAGGAGTGAGACAGCTCCTAACTACTCTGTTGTAAATTGGAATAAAATTAAATCTGCTGTTCACTTGTACCAGTATAAACAAGAATGCAACTTGATCCTACACACAAAGTAATTCCTGCATAACTGCAAATGACTGTCTTTCATTCTAGTCCCCTTATTGGAGTTTTGTGTGGTTTTCCATGTAAATAAACAAACACATATCTAAATTGCAGTATAAAAAGGACTCTCATTTTGCAATTATTTGGAATCTAATTTTCATGAATATTAATTCTCTCAAAGGGGAGAATAAAAATGATGACACCCTGCAGACTAGTAGACTTCATACCTTCAGAAAAAAAAATGGTTCATTAATTTTTAAACAAGAGACATTCATTATTATGCTTTCTGTGACAAGACTTTGATTTTTTTTGTAAATGATGACCATAATTATGCCTCTCATAATGAACATTGCTATTACTAAACAGCACAATTTATATAATGTCTCCACTCTAGGAGACTTTGCTTTTTTACTGAGGAGAAAAATCAGATAATGACTGAGATTATCGTATAATACTATTATTTTTAAGGATATTGCAAAAAACATGTATGGCCTATATTAATCTTTAGGCAAAACTTAATCAGACTGTGGTTGTCTTGCCTGAAAAAGAACTGAAGAATCTGTCATGACTGTAATGCTGTGTTGGTGTTACTCCTAATGCTGGAGAAACACAAAAATTAAGTTATATTCATGTGGCATTTTTATGCATAGTTCATGTACTTAATGTGGGGCAAAGAGAACTCTGAAATGAAAAAGAAATTTATATGCCTAAGGGTAGGGGCTTGAGGCTCTTAGAAATATATTCACAGTTATTCATATTTATACAAAGCTTTTGATTCAACTGCAAATGGGGACTATTTGCAGCTTTGCCCATGCATGTCTATGGAGATGGCCTGGTGTGGCAGTCACACGCACACATTTGATAAGAAAGAGAGGAATTTAATCAATATGCACTCTTGTTTTTCCAAGACCAGTAAAAAACAAACCCTTGACATAGGCGACCCCTTCCAAAACTTGAATGCTAAACAGCAACACCTGAGACTTCATGGATAGAACCACAAAGTACCTAGGGAAGGCTGATCAATTGCTTACGATATTTTTTGAATGTTTTCAGCTGGGTTCACAAGTGCGTCATGAAACAAAAAGAAAGTTTATTTTTGCTGACTTTAAATACTGTTCAACCAGAAACAGTTCCTAGGAAAATGCTGATTTAGCCACAGTTCACACATATGGCACCTTCCATTGCTGTTTCTCATAATAAATATATGGCTGAATTTATACTGTAAAGTGTGTTGCAGAATTACACAAATGTAGGTTTTTTGTTATAGTGCCTGGGTGATTTTGGAGGAGAAGAATTTCTGACCTTGCAAGGAATCTATCTTCCCAAATTATCTTAAGTACCTCTGGAAACGCGCTCATGAACGCTTTGTGCTAAAGCTCTGCAATTTTTTTCTATCTCAATTTTAGTGAACAACACTATTACCAAGCCTGTTTTGCAGAGTATAGACATGTAGTTTGAAGAGGACTTTGTGGTGCCTGGATTGATTTGAAGTGACATTTTCAAGTTATACCTGAGGCCTGCTGAGCTCCTGGTCAGGTTATGCAGGTCAAGTTGCGTTCTGTGGCACCATGAAGTCAAGAGCAGATAGAAGAGGGTGATGCTTTCTGTCATTAATAGTCTAGACATTTGTTTTCTGATCATGCCAGTAGGAGACTTCAACAATTAAAAAACTAGAGATGGTCCAGATTTTTTATCTAGCTGGTTCTTTTCTGGTAATAGCAAAAAGATTTGATAAACCTCCATAGCAAAAATGAAAGTTACCAAAGAAGGAGGGGGGTTTGTTTTCAGATGAGGAAAATTGGAACAGAATGTTTCGTTTTAGGCTAGCTCAGCCCAAATCAAAAAGTCATGATCTGACAAACTGAAAATAAGCCTTTCATTTCACATCAGTTTGACATTAATCGAGGTCCATCTGAAGTACAGTTACATGCCATGAGATTTGTGGTGGTTTGTGAAGAGCTTTCTGTCTGGACCACTATTCTCTGTTTTGCAGTGTTTGTGGTATACTGGGACACGCATGATTTGATTTGTCTATATTTGGGGGCCTAAAAGTATGTTTCAGCTGTCAAGTCCAAGTGCATGCCCTAGTCATATCCTGATTTAATATGAGAGTATGAGGGTTTGAGTATACATCATCTATCTCCTGCTTTTCCTGCCCCTCTTTACTTTGCCTTCTCTGGGTAGCAAATCTATTTTGTCGAAAGAAAACCATGATATGATTCCATTGGTTTTCCTATCTTACCAGCTATGGGATCAGAAATTCAGATCATACCATGGAGAAAATCATAGAATCATAGCATGCTTAAGCTTGGAAGGGACCTAGAGGTCATCTAGAGGTACTAGAGGTCATCTAGTCCAACCCCCCTGAACACACAGGGTCTCCTGCAGCGTGTGGCACAGGGAGATGTCCAAGCAGGTTTTGAAGACCTCCACAGAAGGAGACTCCACCACCTCTCTGGGCAGCCTGTTCCAGGGCTCTGTCACCCTCACTGTTAAGAAGTTCTTTTGCAAGTTCATGTGGAACTTTTGATGCCTCAATTTGTGACTGTTTCCTCTAGTCCTATCACTGGCCACCACTGAGAAGAGGCCGGTCCCATCCTCCTCATTTGCTCCCTTGAGGTACTTATAAGACACTGATGAGGTCCCCTCTCAGCCTTCTCTTCTTCAGGCTGAACAGGCCCAGCTCTCTCAGCCTTTCCTCATAGGGCAGATGTTCCAGGTCCCTGATCCCCCTCGTAGCCCTGAACTCTCTCTAGCAGCTCCACATCCCTCTTGTGCTGAGGAGCCCAGAACTGGACAGAGTAACTCCAGGTGCAGCCTCACCAGGGATGAATAGAGGGGGACGATCCCCTCCCTCGATCTGCTGGAGACGCTCTGCTGAGTGCACTCCAAGATCCCATTGGCCTTCTTGGCCACGAGGGCACACTGCTGCCTCATGGTCAACCTGTCGTCCACCATGACGCCCAGGTCCCTCTCTGCGGGGCTGCTCTCCAGGAGGTCGGTCCCCAGCCTGTATGGGTGTCTGGGGTTATTCCTGCCCAGGTGCAGGACCCTGCACTTGCCCTTGTTGAACTTCATGAGATTTCTCACCACCCAGTTGTCCAGTCTGTCCAGGTCCCTCTGGATGGCAGCGCAGCCCTCAGGGCTATCAGCTGCTCCTCCCAGTTTCGTATCATCAGCAAACTTGCTGAGGGAGCACTCCATCCCTTCATCCAGGGCGTTAATGAACAAGTTGGACAGGACCGGACCAAGGACTGAGCCCTGGAGGACACCACTAACCACAGGCCTCCAGCTGGACTCAGCACCACTGATCACCACCCTCTGAGCTCTGCCATCCAGCCAATTCCTAATCTACCTCACTGTCCACCCATCTAACCCACTCCTCAGGAACTTGCCCAGGAGGATACTGTGAGGGACGGTGTCAACAGCCTTGCTGAAGTCCGGACAGATGACATCCACTGCTCTGCCCTCATCTATCCATCTCGTCACCCCATCATAGAAGGCTATCAGGTTAGTCAAGCATGATTTCCCCTTGGTGAACCCATGCTGGCTACTCCTGAGCACCTTCTTCTCCTCCATGTGCCTGGAGACAGCAGCCAGGATGAGCTGCTCCATCACATTTCCAGGGATGAAAAATATGTCCTTCAGTACAGTCTCACTAATTGAATAGTGCAGAACTTTGTTCTATCTGCATTAAACAAAAGGACCTGGATGCCTTTCAATGTACAAGAATATGGCTTGCTTATTTATAAGGGACCAAATTCTATTCTATAATTCTAATTACACACACACACACACACACACACAAACTTCAACCTATGAATGAAATGAAATATGTTTTGGAGACTGCTGGAGGGAAAGGAAGCTCACAAGCTGTGTAATGACAGAAGAATATGCTTTATCATCCGCTAGTCTGAATGATGTATTTTGCATATTAACTGCTGAATTTATAATACATCCTTGCCATATCTAAAGCATTTTATGAAGTTCAATCACTGATTCAAAAAGACAGCTCCCTAAAACTATACAAATAGTTACTGCAAGAAATTATTTGGATATCTGAGCCTAAGTGTTAAAGAGTAAGTCTGACAAGAGACAAATTGGCATTACTGGCAATATATTTTTGCATAGTTTGTGTTTGCACAAAGGAAATACGTTCAGCTAGAATGAAAGCTTTTTTCTTGAAAATATTTTCTCGAATGTGTTAACTCCTATATAACAGGCACAGTTTTACATGCAGCCGGAGGGGGCTATAGTTCTCATACTGTTCATGTTCCTTGATGTGGACCACATATTCCAGCTCACAAAAGAAAATCAACTTTTTTTTTTTTACTTTCTGCTCAATCCTGCTATTGCCTATATTTTCGTATATTTACTTTTTTTCCTGATCAACATGATTCAACTCAACAGATCTTGCTTGTCTCCTGCAAGTAAACACCTAGGTGTTTTATAAAATTATGAGAGTTCATGAAATTTTTAGGGAAATATTTTAGGGAAAGAAAAACCTAGCATACATTGTATATCATAATGAACATTTGCTGTTCTCTGCTAATGAAATATGAGCACGCTTTGTGGGAACTGTCCTCTGTCAGGATTTAAAACCAAGTGGTGAGGTACCTCTGGGGGATAAGGCAACAAACCTGCAAACCTTGTAGGCAAAGTTGCACTTTTCCCCACTGTGGTAAGGAACATGGCATGAGCATCATGTTCTGGTGAGAAAAGTAAAGGTGGTTCACTTGAAAACAGAATGGGTGACAGAAGGAAGAATAAGTGGTTGCAGGCTAACAAAGGCCACTTGGCAATGTTTGTCCCTGGGGAGACGGTGGCCTTTGTAAATTTGCAGAACATCATGTCCTAGCAAAAAACAGGATAAGATTTTAAAATTTGGCTCCATTGATTAAAGTCTAAATAAAAAGCAAAGACAGACATAAGGGGTACAAGCAGAATAGTACCTTCCTTGTTTTCAGCCAGAAGTGCTCAGCAACCTTTTTACACTTGCTGGGCAAGATTGCAGCATTAGCAACAGCTCAAGTGAAACATTTAGAATGAAATAAAAGCCAAGCAAAACCATCCTTTTATAGTCTCATTATGGATAGTACACTCAGGAGCAATGTCAAAGACCATGCTTGTTCATGGCTTGAAAACCAGGGCACGTATGCTTACAGCACTCTATCTTTACAGAACAAAGTCCTAGATAAAAGTTCTCAACTAGAAAATATTTTGGTAGGTTTTTCTGGTCACTATCACTCCTGCAGCAGTAACTGCTGAGAAAGTAGCTGTTGCTGGATCTCTAATAGTTGGGGATTTCATTTTACCTGCATGCAAAACCAAATCAGCTGTTGGAAAATTATTAATACAAAATCCAACTACCAGTGATCTACTATGCCTGGTACGATACTGTGTACTATCTCCACAGCACCATCTGAGCTATTTCTAACAGACATGTAATTGAAGTTGAATGCAGAAATAACAAAGAGTTATGTTTAATGTTGCAAGGATGCAAAGATCAAACAAAGGCACCTCAAAATGAATAAAAACACTCGTGGCCAAAGAGGCTGAATATACTATTTGTCCCAACAGGTGAGCTGACTTGAATGATATTATTTTTCAACAGTGCCACATAGTCAATTATTTTCTTTGATTGGTAATGTTGACATTGTTGTGACAGCCCATGCTGAACAGAAAAACAAATTGGCAATAGAAAGCAGATGGTTCATTCTGGGAGATAACACAGAATTACAATGTTTAGCCTACTTTTTTAGGGAGGAAATACAGCTTTCTGGCTTCATACCATCTAAGCAACTGGTCTTTGCTTTGGGAAATAGTGGCAAGATGCAACCATAGCTCTTGACTGTCCAAGGGAACCTTTGTACAGAGCCTTCTCTGTACATCTCCAAACAATTCATCCATCACTTAAGGTGCAATGACAAAAACCTACTCTCACTCTTCACCTCCTACTCTTTCTTGCTGTCATTGCTGAATTCTCCCATGAAACTGTGTTTGAGGGCATCAACCCAGCACCAAATGTGATCAAACATTTCATTGGCAAAGCAGCTTTTCAATGGCAAAAAATACCCAATACTCTCAAGAGAAACTTTTCAAGGAATGTACTCATTCCAGCTGTACCTTAGACCAGATAAGTTGCTCTGTTTTTATACAAAATTTCTGTTAAAAAACATGGAGCCATCCCTTTTCAAAGATATTAGTGTTACGTTGATACAGAAGAGAAAGTACTGTTTCAATCTCAGGAAGATGCACAGGATGGAAAACTGCTTCCAGTCTCATTCACTCTCAATGTTTTCTATAGACCATAGCCTTCCTATTATTTTAGTTATTCAGACTTGGCTCTTAACTAAAGATGTATGGAGGACCCCTGATGGTATGAAAGGTCACTTAACAGAAGGAAGATGATAACTCTAAAACTATAGCTATGAACTTTCTGATAGCCTCTAGACAAAAGTAATTAGAAAACATGACCTTTTACACGACTGGAAATAAAATAAACTGGTATAGATTTTCTTTTTTCCTTTATTTCTTGCTAGAATGTACAAAAAAAGCCAAAATTTACTTTGAATTCTTACAATATATAGAGAGGCACAGATTTTAGAACCTGTGCTTTGCAAACAGGCCTTCCATTTCAAATACTGGTGTTGTTATGCAGGCTAAAAGTCCACTTTTCTGGACAGCAGAGTAATTATTTTTGGTCAGGCCAGAAAGTCCTCCACAAAGAATCTGTCCACTTAAACTATGGTGTCAGAAGACCTCAAACAGCAGACATGGGAACTACTGCAGATCCCAAGTTCCTGATGTCCCGTAAACACAGCGCTCTCCAGGAGCTCAAGAGAGGGCCCATATCAGGAGCAGTGGCTGTACAAGGTGAAAAGCACAGAGCGTGCCATTGCTGCAGGGTCCACAGAGGACTTACATAAAGCAAGCTGTCTTCTTTTTCAGCCTCTAAATCTCTCTGATACCCCGCTGTGATCTCTTTCTTTCTTTCCCCGTCCCGTCCCCCCCAGTCTCAAAGTTCATTGCAGAACTTACCCTGACAACTCCTGTGTCTCCTTTCCCCGCTTTCCTCAAACTTTTCCCTGCTCTTACTGGCCAGGAAGGAGGAGGGTCATGTGTTCCCAGCTAGTGACTTTCCTTTGGGCTCAGGTGAAGCGTGCTCAGCAATCCCAGAGGGAAGCACGGAGTACACCTAGGGTAAGGGGAGGGCAAGAGCTGTGAATGGGAGAGTCTGGATCAGCCCATCCCCTTTGCTGGAGTAAGTTTTTTTCCTAAGTGAAAACAAGTGTACTCTGGAAGAGTGGGGGCTGTGAGCTGGAGTACACACAGTATTACAGAGAACTTTTATTATTTTTATTCTCTGTATTTTTAGAGAAAAATAAAAAGAACATTTGAGAAAGAGAATAACTGCCTTCCCATTGGCAGTGGGAGGAGGGAAAAAAGAGTCTGATAGTAGCAAGAGGATAAAGCTGTAGCTCATTTCCCGACCCTTACAAAATAGTTTGTAAGTAGTTTGTTGGGGAAAAAGGAGAAGAGCAGAGAAGTGCTCAGACATTTTTTCTGCTCTGTTTTATCACTTGCAGGATTACAAGGAGAAAGGAAAGACTAAACAACTACTGCTTGTTAATGAAAGCTTGAAAAAATCCTGGTGAATGTACAGGTGGTGATTGCAAACACACATAACTCTCAACTTTCCAAGGTCCAAAGTAGAAAAACAAGATATTTAAAGCACTTGGATAGGAACAAGACACTTTGCTCTACAAAAATGTAAAGCTATGGCTGAAGATGTCAAAGACTGCCCTTCATTTTAGAAGCTAAGAACTGTGAGCTGCCTTTGAAAGAAGGCCCTGGCTACTGCTGGGTTACTATTCACGATAGGTGGTACTATACATGATAATTCAATTGTTTAGATGATCAATACAAACTGTTTATACGTTAAGGAAATAACAGACAAAAGAGGAGACCTGAAATATTATAAGAATAATAGTTTTAGTGCAAATGATCTACAAAATTAGTGCCTCATATTTAAATGTTTTAGTTTACATAATTATTAATTAAAAAGAAACAAAAGGAAGGACAGTGAAACTTGTATAGCTGTGACCTATAATAAAATAGTGGGGTTTTTTTTTCACTCAACCCAGGCCTACATTTTCCAGTTTGCAATATTATTAGTTTTATAAACACTGAGTGAACATTGCAGCCAAAGCAATAGGTGCACATCCTTCAGGAGAATGCTTTCCCCTTTCATAAGAGAAGTTAACTATGAATAGAATCCAATGCCTATGTTAAATTAAGGCTTCATCCACTAAGTATTCAATTACTGAGTGAATATGCACTAAGCATCTGCTTTGAATACTGAAGCAGTGAATTGCTTCCTAAGGTGAGATACTTCTCGGCTCTTTCTATTAGCATATTGTTGTTTGGTTTTGTATATTCTGCTACATCAAGCTCTTTTTCCAAATACGTTATATAAAGCTCAAAAGACTTAGGTTGTATAGAGATTCTTTTAATGAAGAGATAACTTTAAAGCTTTCTGACAGTCATTTCAGAAAATACTTTTGGAAAATTCTTCCTAGATAAAATATGCTAAAACATCTACCCAAACTTGGGGAAACATCACTGGATTAAGGAAAAGCTCACCATGTCTGTAGTTTTCAATGTACCACACAGATATTAAAAAGACAAGCCTCTAGACATAGGCCAATGCAGTACTCCATGTACCAAAGCATTCGTCTGTGCTTCAGCAAATCCTACTGCCTCAATAAAAAGAAAATTAGAAGGTTGGATTAATATCATAATTAGCTAAACCTTGTCTGAAGAAGAACTTCTTGATTACTTTTGCATCTTTTGTGAATTTGGCTTTGTGGAGATCTGTAGTAAGAAATTCTTGTATTAGTTTCTCAAGTCAGGTAGTTATTATCCTGTGCAGAGAAGTCATGCATGCACAAATTCATAGGTCATTTAACCTAAAACTGTTGATTTAACAGTAGGAAGATGTTCTGCTGACTAGACATTAGCATAAGCAGGTGGTTCTCAAAGAGTGGTCTCTATAGTGCACACGGTTCACAAATATTTCTCTGTTAAATTATATATTTAGTGAACGTAACTGCAGACAGACTGAGGTTAAAAAGGGCTGAAGTCTTGCAGCATCTCCTATTAGAATTTGGTGCTGAGAATAAATAACAAAAAGCCAGTAGAGCATGTGTATCATCACCACATCAGTGTCATGTTGGTTTTGTGGTGTGCAGTAGCAGTTGCTGCTTTCAAGTTTCACTCTGGACTAGTATAAAAGCTTGCATGAAAACCATGGTGTAACAGTTTGATATCTTCAATCAAAACCTTGATCCTAGCATAAAATGTTCCCGAATGCTTGGGAGTCAAACATCAGTTTACCCTTTCGAATAGCAATGCTAGAGAGGAGCGACAAAGGGCAAAACATCTGACAGACAAATGTATTTCAAATACATAAGTACATAAGTATTATATTTCTTTTTTAGAATATTGGTGAAGAAATAGAAAAAACAATACATGGGTGAAGAGAGGATAAAAAATACATGAGTAAGAAGGAGATGAATAAAATACAGGCTCTCTCTATAGCTATGCTTGCTATGTAGGTAAAGAAAAACAATATGCACCCTCAAGAGAGAATGCTGATGGATTGAATCTGAAAACCTCAAAATCTTTCAGGCTCTTCTGTGAAAATGTGATCTGATTCTGCTGGTTTCTCTCTTCTTAATACTTATGTAGGAACTAAGTGTTGGAGGAGCTGAGTCAATATGAAACTTGTGCAAGGAATAAGGCTTGCTTTCCATTCTTTTATAGGAACAAGATAGACAATTTTATTAATAGTAGCTCTCCTTCCTGTTGCAACACACCAGTTTTGCCCAGGGTTGCACACACAAAACCATACTGCTGTCAGCAAGCTCAGATAGGAAAAGAGTCTTACCCAGTGTTTTCTGTTCTTTTTCCCCTCATCTTACAGCAAAAAGAGCCTTCTGAATTGTATGAGTAACTGTTTGTTTTCCTCATTCTGCTGTTAAATTAATCCTGTCTTCATTTATTTTATAGTGTCTTCATGTTTAAATGCTGATTTTGTGAACATCTGTTTCAATCACAGTTGCAAACCCATTACTTTTATGAGCCTTACATATTTTAGATAGATAGATTTACTGTTGACCTTTGTTGGGAAATTGAATGTTTTTGTTGTTACTAACATTTCTATAATTGATACTGTTGTTACTGCCACCATGGTACTTCTTTAAATGAAATACTGTGTCTCGGTTCATCATCTTGCTTAAATGTATTAAATCAGATAAATATTATTTAACTTTTCTTGGCTTTGAAACAAAAAATGTGATTAAATCCTTCAGTACTAGACATCCATAAATTGTTACTCAAATGAAATACACCACTGGCATGGTATTTATGTTTCTTATTTTCTGGTTTCCTATTGTTTGCTCACGTTTACTTGCCATTAAATAATAAAAATCAAAGAATTACACAGCTTAAGTAATGCTATGGGACTGCAGGGAAATCCACTACTTAGACTAAGATGAATGAGCAACTACTTTTCCACCCCCTGAAAAAAAAAAATGGTACAGAAAAGCAATGTAAATTAATTTGATCTCCAGTGTCCAGAGAAATTACCTGCATCAGAGTAAATAAACTGAATTTAGTAAAAAGTGACAGTTCTCCTGCATGGTTTACAACCTAGTCACACTAACTGTGAGGGCAGCCTTTAATTTTCCGTAAACACAAACCATTCTTCCTGAGGATGTATTAGTCCTCTTGTCTTAAACCCAGGTTTGAGAGAATACCTTCAGGAAAAGAGTATTAAGCATTAACAATTTTGACCTCAAGGCTGAGTTCAGCTCACTCATCCTTTCACTCATCCTTAAAAGAGCGTAAGCAAAATGTCCAGTGAAAGTCAAGAACGTTTGAAACCTCTCAAGTTAATGAGGAATTTCGCTTTGCATCCTGAAGCAGAGAGCTGGAGTTGGACACATGGACTACTGCATCCTCTTCATGGCTGAAGGATGCTACTCTTTAAATCGCAGTGTGGTGCAAATGCCAATCTAGCAAATGATAAGGCCCCATTTAACCATAACCCCCTTCCTTCCTCTTTCTGCCAAAAAGCTGTGGACTGCAGTACATTATATGGAGAAGATGAAAGACCAGAAGGGCCATAATTTAAAGAAACACTGAGACCCTTTGACTCAAAGATGAAGGAATATGGGAGGTGACTGTTTTTGACATCACCTCAGCAATTTATTTAACATATCCAATCAACACATGTCTTTTTTTTTTTTTTTAAAAAAAAAAAGACTTTAAGTGTGCATAGAAGAGATTTTTTTTTTCCATCTCAGAAACCTGGGCATGCTCAAAGCATTCACAGCTCAGTCAGGAGCAAAGACTGAGACTGCATGGAGAGCTATGGACGGGCAGTCAGCACTAGTATTTGACCAAGATTGTGTAGGAAGGGACACCAACAGCAAGGCTGAGGAGAATATTTGGGAGGAAGAAAAGTGAGAGAGTCATCTGAGACCAGACAGAGAAGATGAGTGGGACTAAAACATGAATCTAGTGTAAGATGGGTATGATAAATCTGGCTAATATGAGGAGATGCAGCTATTTATTTAAGACAAAGTAGTTAGGAAAGGAGAACAAGGTGGTGGTAGGGAAGAGGTAGGACTGAACGAAAAAACAAGCTGGAGTGGATGTGACAGGAGACAACAAACTGAGTGGATTGCAGAAGTATCTGTGCCTATTTGTTTGCCCTCTCTGAAGCGTAACGCAAAAGCAAGATGCTCTTGTTGACAGCAAATGCAACAGGTATCAGGACTATTGTGGCTGTTTAGGTCCAGTGACTTTGGTCTGGGAAGGCAATGATCTCAGGTCCTTGCTCTGATACCACATAATATTTAGGGACAAGAGTGGATGCTTTAAGACACTTCATAAAATGTCAGAAAATCACCTATAAAGTAATCTTGAAGAATAATTGATGAGATTAAAATTGTCAGAAGTAAAGAAATACCAATGTTAAAGTTATCAGAGTAATTTCAAATTAGCTAGTTCACATATAGTTACGGAATGACCCCGTATTTATTTCTTCCTGACCTTAGTCTCATTCAGCATGAAGAAATGGCTTGATCTGGGTGTAGCTCAAGTTACTGAGTAGCAGAAAGGCTGACTGTCACACCTTTGCCTCGTTTGTTGCAGGAGTTTGAAGTGTCCCTCAGTTAAGCACAGGGTTAGCAGAAGATAAAAGATGCATTTAACACTTATGGCAGTGCATCTCTACCACTGATGCAAAGTCTTTGCGATTCTAGACAAGTCCCAAAAAAAAAAAGTTTTCACATGCAGTCACTAATTGAGCTGTCCTAAATTTATCAGCTGCAATTCAAGGTTGGGGTGAGTAAATTGCAAAATGCTGAGCATTTGCAGCTATGACAGAGATCAGTAATCCCATCCTCTGAATCTATAAAACATTAGAAAATAATAAGTGCTGAAATAAAGCAGTCCGATAGCTTTAAATGGAACACCTAAAATTAGTGTACTTCCAGCATTAAGATTTCCCTTTCCTAGCCAGAGATCTTAAAGCAGAGTTGATAGCAAGTCATTTCCTAATGAAATTAAAAATGAGGCCTGAAAATTAGACACTTACTCTTTTAGGCAATTGGAAATGATCAACAGCACAGTCTGACTGTAGTTAGAAAGTCTGACTATATCAAAAGATAAATCTGCAAGAGTACAAAAAAAAAAAAAAGAAGAAGAATGTGAGAAGGTGTCTCAAACTGTAGTTTTAAAGCCAAAAACTGTCTAGCTCTAAAGCCAAAAACTGCCTAATCACATGGGATGTCTTTCTCAGCTTTCTCAATTATATTGAAAGATGGGCAAAGCCAGAAGGAGTACCTTGCTGAGTATCATGAATGTGAGTGTCCAGATATAGAAAGTGAAGTGTCAAATATCTCTCTTTAGTAAGTTGTGGTTCTTTTTTGCGAAATGCTTTGAAAACTTTTGATTCACCAAGCTCAAGCCTTGAAAACGCTGAACAGCCCTCTGATGTAGAACAGCATTTAATTCAAAGCATATGATTCACTTTGCATTCTTAAAATGAAATACATGCCCTAGAAGAATTTTTTCTCACTTCTAGAAATTGAATGAGAATTATTTTTCAAACATGTAGACCAAAGGGAAACCATCATGCTATTCAGGGCTTTTTGTAGATAGTAAAGGTATTGAAAATGTGGCAGAGATCTAGCTATATGGATCACTCCACCGTGCTTGAACATAATGGCACTTTAAAAGTATTCTGCTAATTAATCCTGCCTATTATGGAAAATTTTCTGGAAGTCACCTACAGTTTATGGAATCTTCAACCCTCCAGTTCTGTATAGTGAAGACTTATGGAATCTTCAACCCTTCAATTTTTCCAGTTAAGAAAACACAAGAATGTTTTTATAATACCATATATATAAATATATATATATACACACACCCCATATATATAAATCTGTAGCTCTTATTAAGGCAAAATATGCTATGGTTAGAATGACTTCTGGAATATTTTTAAGTAAATGCCAAGCTGCATTTTCTGGTTAATACTGAAGTTATGAAACTACCCAGCTGACCAATCCATCAACATAGCTTTAAGAAATGAAACTAGTAATGGCAGCAATTCTGCTACTAAAGGGTATTAAATGCTTTTCAGACACAACAGAAAAAAACAAAATAAAACAAAAACCGCAGCTGCCTTGTTTCAGTACATTGAGTGTTCAATACCTGAATCAAATGCCTTCATTCACCACTGTGCACACCTACCTGCTTACTTGCTCAAACTAGAAATAATCATCAGTATGGCCTCAAAACATTACTTTTCTCTCATAACTTTATCATGGACCTCAATGTGGCACACTAATTTCATATAGCGATTTGGCTATGAACACTGAACACCCTTGGTAGCAATTTTTTTTTCTTTTTTTACAAATTAGCTGATTAGCTGACAGAATGCTTTGCCTAGATTTTAAAGATAAATGCTGCTGCAGCTCTCCAGTTAGACAAAGCTGGAGGTCATTATTTTTCTTCCCCTTTAAAATAGTAGTCCACCAGAGGCATCTCCTTTGAAAAGCAATTAGTACATTTCTGAAATTCAGGGGACAATATCTTGTAGTCATTACACTATTACCCATTATTAAATATATAGGTAGAACTGTAAAAAGGAAGAGATAAGTTACCCAGAGAGTGGCAAATGTGTCTGAGCCTTCCCACAACTGATTCCACTGAGAAGAAAAGGTTATACCCAGTGTGGATCAAAGGAGTAGGTATTGTTGTACCCTAACATGTCTACAATATATTTACACAAAAGGATTGTAAATATATCTCAAATCCACATCAATGGATCAATTTCACATTTTAATGGATCCATCCATTGATTTTAACAGTCTATTATAAGAAGGAATAATGATAAAAAAAGACTATTTGTGGCAGTTTACTCTTATTTTCACTATTTTGCAAACCAAACAGCATCAAAAAAATGATCATTTAGTTTATACATATGTTCTTATTTTCCAAAATTTCCAAAGTTACTACCATACTCAGTATTGGAAAGAAACACAAATAAGTGAATAAATCTTTGGCTACTACAAACTAAAGTCACTACTACTAAAAAAGTCACTTTTTACTCTATTTTTAATACAGGAAGATGCCCACAATATATTTTCTAGTATTCTGTCCTAACTAGTTTAAAAAATCTCATGATGAATGGCTGAAGCTCCACTGGAGAGGGTAATAAGATTTTACAGCTAAGCTATATCTCATTGTCCGAATAAAAAATACAAAAGTTTTTTTTTTCTTTTTTGAATGTCATCATCTCATTCCTAATTATGCTTTTGGTCCACTTTGATGTTTCTATCTTTGTATTTATTATTATATATGAGAATGAAGGCAATTCTAATATTTCATTTTCATCATTGGCTATCCAGCTTACTTCAGAAAATTAGGTTAAGCTTTTCAAACATTGCAGGGGGCTATATCCACAGAATCTCCATTAAAACTCTTCCTGGGTCTATTTCTAAACCCATAAAACTGCTTTGACAATTTCAGTCTTGATTATTATCTGTTTTTAGGAGCCTTACTTGTTTTTCTACACTTCTCTGCATTCTCCGTAATGTCTCAATACATATCATGTTTAACACTTAAAAAAAAACCTTTTCGGGATAGCTTTGAGATATATTCCCAGAATTTTCACTGTAGCCACCTACTTCATCACTCCATGACATTGAGTTTTATTTTTCCACACATTAGAGCTCCATGACACCTTGTATTTTTCATTTTCATTTATTTGAAATTTGCTGCTAAATTGCCCATATAACTGATCAATTCAGCTGACTTAAAACTACCTCCTTCCCCCATGATAGTTCTCAGACTTGATTTAAAAGGAGAACTAGATCCTCACATAATGTCTTATCTAATATTGAGTTGGCCTAAGTTGTGCTAGATAAGGATCTAGGGCTAGGTGAATCTTTCATTTCAACATTTGCTTTTATTAACTTTTGAAGAGTGACAGGAGATGCCGCCAGGCGGGCCGCCGTGGCATGGTAAACACAGCAGCCGCCGATGGCAAACCGGCCTGCCAAAGCCGGCCCCGCTCCGGCACGAGGAGGTTCCGCGTGGGGCGGCACGCAGGCCCGGGACGCCGCGCCGAAGATCGGAGAGTGAGAGCGGGGGGCGTTCGCCTGTTAACCCCGCACCACACACACGCACCACACGCCGGCCGCACACACAGCACTCACCCACAGAAGACACACACGCGGGGATCAATGGCAGAACATCCAACTTTACCACGGGGCTGGCTGGAATATATAGGGGAGCCGTGCCGTCCTGAGCCTCCCGATTGGTGGTGCCGAAACCACCCTGGCACCTCTGACTGGTGGGTGATGCTCCGGCCAGCCAGGATTGGAGGCCTCAGGACCCCACCACTATTGGCTAACCCCTGCGGCGGGAAATCCTGAGGCCGCGATTGGCTGGGGGGGGGCTCCTGGGTTGCCCAGCAACGCTGGTCAGGCCCAGGAGCACTCAGCCCCCACTTCACTGGGGTCATCGGGAGGTCAGGCGGCCAGCTCTCCCATATATTCCTATGGCCCCTATAACTATTTACATTATTTACGCATATACAAATGGAGGCTGCCTGACTTGATCATCTCTTGTTCACAAAGTCAGGGAGCAGGACTGCGTCCTGCAACAGAAGAGCATGTGAGGAACAAAGGTGCAGTCTGGACTGTATAAATTAGTCTAAACTGTATATATTTTTCCAAAGGTTTAATATTTTAAAAAACATGTTTACCAAAAACACCTGGGTAAAGCACATCAAACTACAGTCTTGACTTCCTGATAATGTATGTTAAAAATGCTGTGCCATCTTTTGCCCACCTGAATCTTATGTAGAACCTAAGAATAACCTACCGTAAATCATCGAGGAAGATATAAACTGTAGAGTTTAAAAAAGTCATCTCCTTGAGCAACACGTAACCTCTTGAAAGCAAAAAGTGAAAAACAGCATGAACAGGAATCAATATACCGTTTCAGTGTAATAAAGAATTTACCAATGACACCAAATTCGACTATAGCTCATCAGAATTTTTTTCTATATATTAACCAAAAGCTTTTAAAAACTAGCGAAAAACTAGTTCCCAGTTGTCTTTCAGAACAAATACAACAAGAGTGCTTTGAACACAGCTTGTAGGAATGTAGCAATGTGATAACAGGTTTTGAAATAGTCCAAAATAGGTTTTGAATAAAGAGGCCAGGTAAAGTGGGGTGGGAGAAATAATTTGGATTTAATTCCCACAGCTCCAGAGGATAGAAAAACAGCTTGGTTCTAACAAAACTGAGTTTCAGAAACTCTTGCTTCATTCCCTGCAAGATACTGCAGTAGGCAGAAAAGGCAAAGTGTTATCGGCACTGATTTCATTTCTGAATTACAGCACCTCCAAAGAGAGAAATATTTGTAGTTTTCTTGATAACTCAAAGTAAGACCCAATTCTGAAAGACATCAACGACTTTCTGAGAAGCGTTAAGTACCTCTCCTCTTGCTCTTAAAAAATTATCTGCATTTTTCTTTTTTTTTTTTTTTCCTTTTCCTAAGGCAGGTAGGGAGGACAGAATGGAAATTATATACTTTACCTGAAAAGTATACTTTGTGTCTATCCTACGTTGCATTTGAATTTTAAAAATAAAATGTTCTGGCATTTTTCTTGGTATGTTGCAACTGTACCAGGCTCCTCCCACTACCCTGAAGGAATAAAATTCTAGGCCAAAATCTCATCCCAATTTCTATCGCACCAGATGTAGTGGAGGCAGCTGTTTTAGATATCTACGAACAGGAAATAAAACTTGGTTATACAGACCCCCCTATCACTAAGTTAGATTAACACTGAATTAGTGGAAATTTCCCTGTATTTCAGAGAGGCTCCATTTCCCATCTAATAACTTGCCAGTCACTTTGAACCAGCAAGGACAGAGGGAAGACTAAAGATAGAGTGGGGTTTTTTTGTTTTTTTGTTTGTTTGCATAAAGTACATTCTAAGATCACACAATTGATATTACACAGTTCTCTTAGTAGGATCGAATGGATGTGCATTAAAATTTAAAGAGGCTAGTGGAAGAGCACACTTACAAAAATCAAGTCATCCCCATGGCCTTAAACATTCTGACCAAAGAGCATAAGGGTAAGTGGTGGAAATCCATTAGAAAATGTGTTGAATGAGTGATGATGGAGAGTTGATAAAGACTCCAAGAAAATCAGGCATAAAGATTGACCCTTCCTGGGTGCCTGAATGAGAGAAAATGGAAAGCATCCAGAATTAGATAAGAACATCTGTGGCTGAACACATAAGAAAACAAGGCTGGGAATTTTAGAGCTGCTTTGTAAGATATAGATGACTTATTCCCATTCAGTTTAATTAGGAGGATGACTCCCTTACTGCTGCTTGAAAATCCCAGGCTCTGAACACATTCACTGCTGATTGCCTCCATCCCCAAAGTGCTGGCAGTTGATTAAAAGGTTCTCCAGGAATATTTTTTATTAATTATCCATGAATTATATAACAATCGTAGCTAATAATTGTCCAAGTTAAGAATGCAGAGTATGTGGGACCTGGAGAGTGCTTTCCAGATTACAGTGTTTACTGAAAGCCCACTGCTGCACATGCACCACTGTGATTTCAGTCTACATGAGTTCAAATGGAATGTAGCAAAATATCCACGTGTGCCCCACATATGCAATGAGCTGGTCACAGTTTAGTGACTGGACATGCAACAGTCTTCACTAGAGAAAAAGCCGTCAATAGGTAGGGTTTCCTGCCTGTCTGAAGAAAAAAAAAAAAAGAAAAAGAAAAAGGAAATCATCCCTCCATGACCTCTAGGGCAGCAGTAGGATGTTTGCAGCAGTGAGACAAGCATGTTCTCTTTCCTTCCAGACAGGGAATAGAGCACTGAGCTCCTCTATCCAGCTCCTCTATCCTCTGTGATTAATATGCCCTCCAGCTTGCCCTTTGGGACTGAGAGGTATTCGGGGATGTAGAAGAAAATAGCCTTGATTACCTTTCTCCCCCACCTAAACAAGATCAGAGCAGGCAGCAGAGAAACCAGCTTTCCAAGGAGGCTTCGCTTTCAAGAGTGTACTGACCCTGACTCCTCTGTAATCAATAGGGGGATATGGGCAATTCAGCCACTTATCACACAATGTAGATGCTCATCTTTTTCTCCTGACTATCGAGGACCTCCAGAGCCAGCAGCTCTAAATGAAGCATTCAGCTCAAATGTCTAATACCAAGCACAACTCACCCAGACCCATGTCTCCTTCTCGGTCTACAGGCTAGTTTCTTATCATTAAAGGTCTGCTGAGAAACTCTGTGATTTTTACCTGAAACCATTTGCTATCTCAGCTGTCTGTGATGAGGTTCACTACTGTGAGGTTCACATTGCTCTCTGAATTTTTTTTCTTTAAGGGCATTTACTCATGAATAAGGACATTTTTTTCATCTACCTTCCTCATCCATTTTGGCTGCTAAAATTTGTAAGAGGCAGGAATCAAGAGAACAAATTAGAAGACCATTATTTTTAGAAGGTATATTTTTATATTGACCCATTTGGAACTTGGTTGATTTAAATACACCTGATCCATTTCTGAAACTATGGTTGCAAAAGCTATTTGAGATGTTCTCTCAGCAAGTTACCTCAGTTTCACCTTAGGTAATGGTAAACAAATACTAATTTGTTACCTGACACCTCCTCTCTGTCACCACCAGCAAAACATGCCAAGCAGTGCGCATTAGAACAACAGTTCTAAATCCATTCTTTTACAATACCAATATATCAAAAAGAAGATTCCACTGAAAAAAAATTGAACTTTTCTTATTTGAAGGAACCATCAACTTCTTTCCTGCAAGAAATAACTAACATGATCAAAATTAGGGCTCTATAAAATACATATATATATATATATATGCACATATATTTATATATGTATATATTACTTAACTCTTCTCTCTCCCTTGATCTTATGAATCTTATTGTGGCTTAGTTCAGCAACAAGTCCTGAAATAGCAAAAAAATCTCTGAGAACAACTGAGTAGAGTGGCCGACACTCCAGAGGTCTGTGCTGCTGTTCAGAGGGACCTAGACAGGATGGAGAGTTGGGCAGAGAGGAACCTCATGAGGTTCAAAAAGGACAAGTGCAGGGTCCTGCACCTGGACAGGAATAATCCCAGGCACCAGGACAGATTAGAGGCTGACTTGATGGAAATCAGCTCTACAGAGAGGGACTTGGAAGTCCTGGTTGACAACAACTTACCTATGAGGCAGCCATGTGCTCTCGTGACCAAGAAGGCCAAGGGCATCCTGGCTGCATCAGGAGGAGCGTTGCCAGCAGGTCGAGGGAGGGGATCCTGCCCCTCTGCTCAGCCCTGGTGAGGTGACACCTGGAGTATTGAGAGCAGATCTGGGCTCTCCAGTACAGGAGGGACTTGGAGCTTCTAGAGAGGGTCCAGCTTAGAGGGATGAAGACGATTAAGGGACTGGAGCGTCTGTTGTGTGAAGAAAGACTAAGCGAGCTGGGGCTGTGTAGCCTAGAAAAGAGATTACTGAGAGGAGATCTGAACAATATGTATAAATACCACAGGGGTGAATGGAGGGAGGACAGGCCAAGTGACAGGACAAGGCACAAGTTGAAACACAGGAAGTTCCATCTCCATATGAGGAAGAACTTCTTTCCTGTGAGGGTGCCAGAGCCCTGGCACAGGCTGCCCAGAGAGGCTGTGGAGTCTCCTTCTCTGGAGATCTTCAAAACCCGCCTGGATGCCACCCTGTGCCCTGTGCTCTAGGGGTCCCTGCTGGAGCAGAGGGGTTGGACTAGGTGACTTCTAGAGGGCCCTTCCAACCTCAACGATTCTGTGATTCTGTGATTCTAACGGATTCCTTACTTCTGAATCACTCAGAGCTCATACTCACCTCCTTCCTCAACTGCAGTGTGACATTTCTGGGGCTAGCCTACGAAAGAAGATGCATTCTGGACTTACTCACTTGTATTACACCATATTCTCATTTTTCTAGAGTAACATGTAAGGATTTAATGACAAAACAACCCCTCTTGAGAGTTTCAAAGGACCAAAACTCAAAAATGCAAAAGATCTCTCAGCATCTAAAAAGGAAAGTAATGGAGCATGGCTCAAGTGACTTATGCAACTTCCAAATAAAGAAAAAAGTTAAATATTAAGAGGGTAAAACACAAAACTGGATTCTTTGTGTTCTTGCACAGCTGCCACTGCTAGCATAGGCTTCCAGTGCAACTTTAACAAGTCACTTTCTCAACGCATTATCTACCATTTTCATTTTTGCAGAAAACCCACTTTATTTTCTCATCCTTCATCTGTCACATCTCTTTAGCTTGTAGGGTTCTGAAAGCAGGGATTCTGTATATAGAATAGGACAGTGATTTCGTGAAATCTTTTGTCACTGGTGTGCTATATAAATATTTAGTCCATATGCACTAGCTTAAACTGACTTGGAAATTTTTTTTTCTTAGACATATCATGAAGTCTGTAGTTGTCAGATGATTGAATTTCTCACTGTGCCAGTGTTTGCAGACTAAGTGTATGCTCATGTATATTTTCCTTATTAAAGTTGAAGAATCAAGCAGGCAAAACTGAGAAAATGACAGAATTAAGGTTGCTTCATTTGTTACCTCTTTGTTCGTTTCCATTATAGGATTTATGCAATCCTCAGAAAGACTTCTAGGGCCCACCAGGCCTACCTACTGATAAAACACTTCTAGTTTTAAATTCCATCTCAGAACAAAACCTAAACCTCTTGAAATAAAATGTGGAAGGAGAAAAAGAAAGAGAAGGAACAGATTTCTTGTGTTATACAATCACAGGTCTCCTCTGGGACATGGAAAGCCGAGTAGGATGTGTCAAGAAAATGTAACTATAGGTAGCATCGGCTCAGTCTATAATAAATAGGACATAACAACAGTGATATGTGATCCAGAAGGAAGGAGGAGGGCTGTCACCAAACACATTGTTACCTCGAGCCCTTCATCTAGTACCGCTCGACAGCTGCATTCTTATATTACTGCACCACATTTAGTGTTGCCTAACAACTAAGCTAGTGGCTACTCTGGAATGGCTCTGAGTGTTTGTGTTTATCGCTCTCTGACTTCACTTTTCATGAGAAATTCTCCATTGGGCCCTGGAAAGCTTTTTGACAAAGCTTCCATTCAAATCAATGTGCTTCCATAAGAAATTGCAATTTTGAGAAACTGGTATTTTCTGATAAGACAAAGAAACAAACAAAAACTTTTGTCAAAAGAAATTTCCATGTATCATTCTTTTCTTTTTTTTTTTCTTTCTCCTTCACAGAAATGCAACCTTACTCAGTGTGTTGATGAAGGACAGCCTGCAGAATAAGGAGCTATTCACTATTTTGCTTTATCTTCATTCTGCAGTGTGCGGTCCAAAGCTTTGTTTATTTTTCACTATTCAAACTTTACTCTAAAGCTAGACTCATTAATTTCTTCATGTGCTTTTTATACCACTCTTGAAAGTGCTCGACAAACAGGATTTTTTTTTTCTTTCTATTCTACTGATAGAGAGTTGAGACAGAGAGATTAAGGTCACGAGTGCTATTATTTTTGAGTGCTCAATCTGATATTCCTAAACCTGATCTTGTAAGCTACTTCTCATTACGTGTGACTTTTTGCATTTACAGCTTTGTTCTTCCCGATTGCAGGTAGAGCTATTGGCATGCATAACATTACAGGTTGTACCACCCTTTGGGTTCCAAAAAAAAAAACCAAGGAATACAGTTAAGAATTGTCTGCAGAAAATGCAAATTCTGGCATAGGATCTTAGTGCCTGCACTTGGAGTGGAGGCTGTCGTCCCAGGGAGCGTCTCCCTCATTGCACAGCACTGATCCAGTCGTGGAGCATGGTCTGCCCGCAGTACTGCATGAGGCTGAGTCTTCGCAGTCACTTATTTGGGTGATCACAGCAAAGCTTTTTTTTTTTTAAAAAAAAAATTCAACCATATTTCCATTTAATCTCTCCTGAGCTTTTGCAAAGCTGTTTCAGTATCATCTAATTTGGCCAGCCTTGTCTTTCTTCATGAAAAAGGTCAAAAACAGGGTCCTGTCACAAGGACACTCTATGTTGTTTGACTTTGCCTGTAAGCACTCAGTGAGGCAGCTACACGAATCACAATTTTTAGCATATGCAAAAGAATGTATTTTAATGTGGATTTTTTTTTCTGAAGCAGCACAACCACTTTTCCTATCAGTTTCTGGGGGGAAGAGTCTGTTTAAAATTTGACAAAATTTAACCAAAATTGTTCATTTTTTTTTAGTAAAGTTTTGAGCAAAAATCCGTAAAGTCTTAAAATGGGTAGTGCCAGGGCATGATGAGCTCTGCCCATAATAAACAGGACTTAAGAGCAGAAGTGGGACAGAAGGGAAGTATTGTTGCCAAAATGTTTGTCGCTCTGTTACTTCAAATCCTTTCATCTACACCTACTAAGCAGCTGCACTCCTATGCTACTGCTGTGATGTGCTTACTGAGGAGCGCAAGCTAATCATAATTATACAGTCTCATTTCCCCCCTTCTCTCACCTTCATGAGGCTCCAAGCACAGAGGGCTCAACTTCCACCAGCTACAGGGAACCCAAAAGTCATACCCTAACCTACTGTATGTATTTGGCACCTAGGACAGTGAATGGGTCTCCTCCATGCTCCAGAAATCAGACCTTTCTGTATCAACCCTGTATCTTTTGCATACAGCAGGACAGACTTGTGGAAGACACATCAACCTCTCTCCGCACTAACTATCTCGCCTAATTGTTTCTACAATTTTATCTACAGACCACAACAGTTGTATGTATTGCAAGATATCAAACTTATCTCTCTTATAGATAAGAATAACATAGATGTTAAGACCCTCTTGACTGCATTTATAATGCTGAATAGTTTCTGCTTTTCAGGCACAGATAACCTTTTATGCTTCCTGTTAGCAATTTCTTGTTTCCCCCCCTTATCCTTTAAATGGAAACACAAGCCTGCCATTTAATAAAACCCCAATAATGATCCTGCTTTAAAGGACAAGGGCTAATCACTTGCTGCTTAACATTCCAGCCACATGACAGTGGAGAAGAATAAATCAGTTAAACAGCAAGATGCAGCACAACTAATTTTCATGTAAAAGGGGGTGATTGCCTTTTTTTTTTTTTAGCCATTGTGATTTTTTTTAAGCTGTTAAAGCCCAAACATTCTCGTCTATCAGTTTATGAATTATTAATAAAAAAAAAGAGAGAAAAGAGGCTTTCTTTTTCTAAATATCATCTGCTAAGCCACCACAGACTGAAGTGCCTCACACTGATTCCTGATTTACATAGTCCCAGTTGGAAGTTAATGAAGACTGCTGAGCCACCTTTCAACATGCAGATAAACCTTCATGTATTTAAAAGCAGGGAATATGTGCTTGTTGCTGGCAAATTATTCATCTAAGATCTGAAGTTTCTGACACCGCCTGCGTCAGATAAACTGTCACCCAAATTGCAAACTAATTAGTGATTCAAACATTTTCGAGCTGATTGATGACAGAATAATTTACGCTTGTTTCTCAGTTTCCAGCTGGCATAGGCTGCTGACTGGAGCCCTAATTAACGCTAGTACATCAGTCATGTTCTGCCAAGGCAGCACATACAATTAAAAGGCAGTTTAAATGGAATATCACATTAAAAAGGCTGGTAGATGCAAATGTGAGGAAACAGCACTTTAGGATAAAATGACAACAGAACCCCACAAACCAAAACAGAATGGAACAGGGATTTTTTTTCTTTTTCTTTTTTTTTTAATGGGGATGTAAATTGTAGTCTGCATAGGCTATTTAACAAAATAAAACAAGGGTGGAAACAAAACACGCACACTAAATTTTTCATTATTATTATCTAAAGAAGTTTTAACGAGATGCATATCTAATTCTTTTCTCTTAATAATCGTTAAACAATTGATATATACTCACAATTTGGATTTCAGCTACTTAAAAATGAAATAGAGGACATCAGTGATTCCTGCAAAGTTATTTACAATGATACTACAAGGCAAAACAGCAATATGTGCACACGTAGTATATGTGCTTACTGGAGTATATACTGGAGCAGCATTCAAAACTAGTCTTAAATAAAAAAAAGCCTAAACCAAAACTTGGTGAAGTCATGAGAAATTTGGTCATGGGACACGTAAAGGAGTACTGAAAGTATTCTCTACGGTAAATATCCAACACTTTCTAGCAGCATTCTCCGAGCAAGTGACAAAATGCTTGGGGGAAACATGATTATCGTACTGCAGTTTTATAATTGCTCACTATTGCTGTGGGTTCATATGCAGCCTGGGGCCTGATTTTGCATCAGGCACTTGCGGCAGCTGGGAACTGCAAAAAGCCAGTCTTCCGTGGCTGTGCTCTCTGGCAGCTCTTTTATTTTATTAGGCCTATTTTATTATATCCGTACTCTAACCAAGATATCTGTATATCAGTTGCTCTCTAGCTATCAAGCAGTCAGGTGTGCACCTCCAGGAAAAAATGAATTTTGTCATCTCGGTAATGAGAAATGAGGATAGTTGTAAGGCACTCTCTCATTTACAATTGAACTATAATAGCGCTGGCCATTTAAAACTGATGATCAAGCTAAGGACAAAAACAGTCCTCCTTGATGCAACTTGCAAGAGGTGTTAAGACTGCAGCACCAGACCCCTGGTGTAATGTATGCTGCATATTCGATGACACCGGTTTATCTTACTCAATGTGACCTCTGTTGGGGGGGAAAAGTTTTCATGAATATAAACAGCCCTGGGGTTCGTACCTTGTCTGCTGAGGTGTTTTTGAGATTATCTATAGAACATGACAGATGAGCCCTTGACTCTTGCAGCACTCGAGCGCAGAACAAAGAGAAGTCACTGTGCTAACCGCAAACAGAGCGCGAGACGGGAGATGTGCAAACGCACTCCAATTTGTCTCTGCGAGCACGGCACACTGAGAGCTCACATCACTCAGTGCAGTCACACTTTGCTGTCAAATGCCATTTTGCAATGCCATATATTTGCACCTTTAAAAAATTTTAGATAAGTAATAATTTACATTAGTATAATGGCAAGGGTTTTGTACACTGCCTTTGACAGCTGAGATGTGTAAGGGGCTTTGCAAATCAGTGGATTGGAGATGAGGTGTGAAATTCACCTCAGGTGAAGCGCAAGACCTCTGGCTTTGTGGGAGCTGGGGCTGACTTTTTCTGTGAAACCTTGCAAGGCCCCACATTGCCACCCCCATTGCACTCACAGGGCAAGAAGCAGCAGAAAATTTTGGTGACTCGAGTTAGCTGCTGCACTGCATGTAGCCCCAGGAGGCTTCAATGAGGTAGTGACCCCAAGCATGCTGCTGAGGACCAAGACTGCAAGTGCCCAGGCAGAGGCAAATGCCACTGGGCACATCAGATGGGTTCCCAAAAAGCCAGCTGAAATAAACAGTGTGTGCCATGGTTAGGTGACAGCTGAGCAGGACATGCCATGATCACAATTGAGCACTCAGCATTCACATTTGCACAGTCACACTTCCATTCCAGTGCTCGCTTTTTGAATCTGGCCTCTCTAGTTTTGCATGCAACAATAATACTTCCTACTCAGCTGAAGAATATAGTTTAGGAGAACAGAATTACCCTCCAGTTTAGAAGTGATGTCAGACGCACCTCTCTATCAGCAAAGCTGGTAGGAAAAAAAAAAAAAAAAGAGTTGTATTACTAAAATCTTATGTTGAGAAAATGGGACAAATTATCAACATCTTGTGCATTTGGAAAGAATGGTCCTTGTATATCTGAGGTCAGATATCATCTTTTATCACAAGAGTTTTCTTATGATTATTGAAATTGATAATCAACAGTCTTCCATATATACAGTGATCATTATAGAATCTGAGTTTTGGGTTAACTAAGTTAAGCATTTCTTCTGTTACTATTTTTTCCTGTTGTTTACATGCTGTTGCATCACAGTAGTGGCTTGTTACATCTCTCTAGAGTGCAGCAATTCCTTAAGAAAAGGAATTCTGAATTCCCTATGGAAGCTCAGGCTCCTAATGTGCAATGTAAATACAGCAAGTGTGAGCCAGTTTGTGTTTATAGCATATTAACCAAATGCAATATCACTGCCCCAGTGGGGAACACAGGAAAGCCTGAATGCTCAGAAGAGAAAAGCTTCTGTCTAATGCTGAACACAGGCATGTCTTTCCAGTATGAAATATGTCTTCTTCCCTTTTAAGCATTTTCCCCTCAGATTTCCTAATGTGAAGGTTTGCTTTCTTTGATGAGAAAAGCACCTACACAATTAAACAACTTCATAACAGAATTTGCTCCTGTGACCCAAGAGACAAGAAAGGCGTTCAGGAAAAGAGGTTGGGTAGGTTACTTAAGGTTCCTAAAAAAGACAGAGATTGTTTAATATTCTCCAGGTTTAAAGAGAAATTTTAATGCACACTGAGATTAAGTAATGACAGTATTGCGGGAATTGAAATAAAGACAGTGTTGCACTCAAAGCATTGTGCACCTTGGAGAGCTAATTTCAGTTCACAGCTTTGCCACGGACTTATGTGACCTTTGGGAAGTTACTTAATCCAATGGCACCTCATTAACCAATTTGTAAAGAGGGTAAAATGACATTTTCTTTTCTCTAACGATCTTAGCTGTTCATTTGAACTTGCAAAGCACTACATCTACCAAACGTTCCACCTCAAGATGGAATTATCTGTATAGATTCTTCGGTGCTTGGCTTGTAAACTCTTTGAATAGTCTCTGACTATATGAGCAGCAAGGGCTAGTTTTATATCTAACTTATAACTACAGCTATGAAAACATGAAATAACTAAAAATTTCCACTATGAAAGACTGGGCTAGTTGTTCTGTTGAAAATGTAATTTTTGAGCACACTGCAGCACAGTGTCACTCAAAATTTGTGGAGATATTTGAATAAAGTAAGTTTTATTCAGAATAAGTAAAGCTAATAAACATATTTTACATAGGTTCATCTTCGTTTTTCCACAGATTTATTTACCACAGATGAACTCACCTCAGGAACAGGTATCCAACAGCAGGAATAAAAGCACAAGTGGCTTTACTTAAATACCCCTTCCGTTTGTGTGAACTGTCAAGGATCACAGCATTTGAATCTTCTTCCGCTCCCTACAGTCTTAAAGCACCTCCTTAATTTAACATCCCTCTTTCCAGTTTTCTATTTTGCAAAAGTCCTTGTTTCTCATTCTAATATAGTCCCAGAAGCAGAACATTTGAAAATATCTATAAATGTCAGCGTCCCTTCTGTGGAACTTCAGCTTCTAGTCAGTAGATATCATACTCAAGGGGTGTTTAATTTTCTGCCCAGGATGGCCTCAATGGACAAAGGCTGCTGGAAGCAAGGAATCATAACAGCAATTGCTAGCATGAGCAATGAGAGGAAGGTGGAAGAAGAAAGCAAGATCTATGGAGAACTATGGTGTCGGAAAAAAATCTTACAAAAAATCTTCAGGGCGGGATTAAAGAAAATGCTGAACTGATACTAAGTATTACCAAAAGAAAAAAAAAAAAAAAAGAAAAAAAAAACCCCACAAGATCTAGCAGCTAATAGTAATATCAATCCATTAGGAGCACAGGAAAAGGCATTGCATGGATGTGAACTGGAAACAAGTTTTGGGTTGGAGTCAGCCTTGGGACCTCTCTGGTTGACTTGTACTCCTCCTTTTTTTTTGTTTTGCTTTGTTTTGTGTCCATAAGGTTTTAAGGCCTTGCAGATATCTTTCAAGATTATAACATAGTGTGGGGATCACAGGTGAGAAGCAAATACACTGGGAGGCTGCAGAGGTTCTTTAAAGTGGGCACTGTTGATGAGTTGTCTCTTTCTGTGTCAGGTACAGTGGTGAAGGTACAAAGTTTGATTGTGTCTCCCCAGCACTTAGCACTAAGACAGAGCTAGGCATAGGCCGGGCAACACTGAATCCAAGTGCTAAACAGAAGCGAGAATTAGCAATCACAACAGAAGTAACAAGTAGCCTAAAGGCTTAATAGAGATAATAGGAAGCTCAAAGAACAACAGATATTCCTCCTTTGCAGGAACAAGGCTGTTTTTAACACACAGCAAACTAATGGTGTTATTCCATTCTTTCATTTCAACAGAATTATATTGTTTTTTATGAAGGTGTAGCTGAGAGAAAAGAATTAGGCTTGTGATCCACTTGGGAATAATACATAATATATGTATAGAGGATAAATAGGAACAAGCAGGAGAGAAAGAAAGAAAAAGAAAACACTCAAGAATGGATATTGATATCTGGCAAAGCAATAGTTTGAGTATATCCAAAGGGGATATACCAAAAAGACCAGGAGGGATCTCCTCCTTCCCAAGACACTTCCCCTGATCATTTAACTCTCAAAACCTTCTGTCTTTTAATCTCTTGTTCATGGAAATGGTGTGATTAGCTGTGTAAGGTTTAGCAATTTCTGACCTTTCCTATTACCTATTACCTTTCCTATAAAGATGCTCAAAATACTTTCTCCCTATCAGTTTCTCCCATCTCTTGAAATGGAAACTGATACAGAAGAGAGAGCCCCCTTGAGATCTACTTGCTGTTGCAAAGCACAGATTTTTTTCCTTGATTCAGACCTCAGAGCGGCAGATTTCTTGTTCTAGGCACCATGTATACACCAAAGCTTTATAAATAGTTTTTCAATAGCATACCACATTTTAAAAGTCATAATATTAACTGAGTGTATTCTCTGTGGACAAATTCAGTGAAATTAAACTTCCATGTTTCTTCCTCCTCTCTCAAATCTTTTATCATTGACGACTTTCAGGCAAATAACCTTACCACTCTTTCAGCAAGGGAGACCCTAAATACAGGAGAGCTGTGAAGCACTGTGTGCTTCATAACCAGAAATCATTAATCTCTAAAGTACATGAGAGTTTTTTGTTCTTTCAGCTGAATGGAAAATTTTCTGGCAGAAGAGAGCAATTGTACATGATTACATAGTTATATGCACAAACGAGTTTATATCGCACACACGTACATATACATGTGTGTGTGTTGAAAGTACATATACATATGCGCTAGCATATGGCTAGAACCTCATCTGTTATAAATAACTGACTTCAATGGAACTGCACTGTTTTACATTATCTGCAAATCTGGTCTCATGTATGTGTGTATATATACCTACATTTCCAAGTGAGAAACATATACATTCTGCATTATAACAATTATAGATCTGTTGGGTGAAATCCCAACCCAAGATGACAGGATTTTACCATATAATACAGCATTTAATTGGCTACACTTTTTCTGTAAATTACTTAATCTAGGAATGTATTTATGCTACTGTGATGCTTTAGAAATATAGTGAAAAATACTTTGGAGATAGAGACAACCAAACAGATAAAAGCTTGATATTCTATGCTAAAAATGTTTGCTCTATCTAGAAAATGTATAAGGAATTGAGAACGGCCTTACGTTTCACATTTTATTGATAAAGTTTCATTTATAAAGGGAGGTAAAAACTGCTATTTTGCATGTTTTTTAACCACATTCAAATGACCAGAGTTTTACGATAGGAGCAGATTCTCTTTGAGAGAGAGAAAGAGATTATTTTAATTTATTCCTAATGGCCAGCACATTTCCTCCTTTGAAAACAAAAAACAATACTTGTTTCACTGGTGGACTATTGTTCAGCCCAGTAGAACTATGAAAAAAAAATATGAAGCAGAGATAAAGGATATTTTCAAATTCAAATGATAAGCATTACTTGTCTATTCAAAAAAACCCTTGTTCTTTGGTAAGTCAACTCCTTTACTTTCCACGGAACTAATTAGTGCTACAAAATTCTAGGCAAGTGTCAAAAAAAACATTTTATGCAAACTTTAAGTCAGATATTTTTAAAATCCCATGTCTTCATTGTTTTTGTGTTCAGAAACAAAATTGAAGAACATTTGAGAGTGGAAAAGTTAGAAAAAAACAGTGAATAAAATGAGAATTGGAGAAAGCTCATGGAAGGATTCTGAATGTGTTTGAATTAAAGGTTTAATCTTAAGGCTAGAGTTCAGCTCACCCTCAAAGATAAGAAGTTCATACCCTTCTGCAGGCCAGGCTCAACCTTCCATAGATTTTTTTGTCATTTTGCTTTTACATAAACTCATGTATTGTGCTAGTATAGCACTATCGAAGAAACACATGTTGTATCCAATCAAAACCATAAGTACACAGAGGGAAATAAGAAGCACACTTAGCTGCAACAGCTGCAACATCTGGCTTCCTGTCTGGCTATGGGTATACTAGTGCCAGCACAAAAAATAGGGCAGGAAATGGTAGGAATATGCATTTGGAAACAGGGGTGGGACTGGGCTACACTTGGGTGAGACTGCTAGTGAATGAGAGTGGCAGTGGATATCAAGTTATGACAACAGATTTGTTCTCATTCTATCAAGAAAAATACGTCACTGGGATTCAACAGAGCTTTGGACAGATGAATGTATCTGCTAGGTTAATGTCTACTTTAAGGCCTCAACTTTCAGCAGAAGAGCAAGGAAGGCTGCTGATAATCACATCTTAAATGAGCCAATGTTACCTATCAGATCCTGAGGGTGGTTGAAAAGAAAATAGTATTGTGAAAGAGAGAAGCTTTACAGCTTTTTGTAAAGTCAAAACTTTACAATTTAAGTAGTTCTTTAGAGAAATAGCCACAGAAGAAAATTGTGATTTTCTCACTCCCAGTTACATACCATTATTCGTATGAATAGCCCTATTGCAGTGAAAGTTACTGCCTGGGTGATTAACCACTCACTAAGGAATAGTCACAATTCAAATAATTTCAAACTGTAAGCACTTTTAAGAAAAAAAATAGGATTTGTTTAAAGCAGCTCTTCAAAGAGAAATAAAACCAACCAAATATGGATTTTTTTTTCACCTAAACGCTTAAGAAAAGAAAAGTTTTTGGTTTTTTTTTCGTAACAGCTCTCATCATTATCTTCTGCTATGCTTGGGGATACATTTAACTTCAAATTTACACTTACATAGATTCATTTTGCTAAAATTCTTTCTTTCCTTCTCCAAATCCTCTTTTTTTTTTCCCCTCTGAGAAGTGGATTCAATGCATTTTCACTTTTACTTTGTCAAATACTCTTTTTTTTTTTTTTTTTTTGTAAAACTAGCTATTTAGTTTTCTTAATTGTGCTGACAGGTTGTAGTCAAAATGAGCACAGGATGTACTTCAAGATGGAACAACTTATGCTTAATCGACTCCACTCATATCTTCCCAGAAAAGCTGAGGAGCATCTTTTCTGAAAAGGGCATCTTTTCAAAGAGCTGTCAGGTGATTATCATTGATTTTAAGTTTGAGTCACAAGGTCAACCTTTCGATTTTCCCCCAGAAACCAAGCATGTAATACAGGCAGAAAAAAAAAGCAATAAAAAGTAAAAATGTGTCTATAGGAGCTATGATTTCTCCTAGGCTACCTATATTGCCACAGTCAAGTATTTCAAACAGGGAGATGAAAAGATTTAATACCTATGCTATTCTGTTTTCTCCACTTCGTTGTTTTAAATCAACTCACATTTCAATGAACATTTACCAATATTGGTTTAGAATATGGTTATCAGAAAGGTACTTCACTACTAGGCATTTTGTTTGAACCAATATGGCAATTGCTATGGTCTGTGAAATCCAATACCAAATGGACAGTGCTTTGAAACAAGCATTGAAATTTGAAAACCTGTCATAACTTATCCACAGGCAGTTTCTTCTTTACCACTGACATGTCCTGGATCTTACAAATTTTCTCTCATTCACAACCAACATGTGTATGGATGCACGTGCATTTTAGAAGGAAAAAGATTCACACCAAAGTATCAGCTACTAATGTGAGCCCTACTCATTGTGTTATTTCCTCTCATTACTTTTCCAGTGAATTTCACTCTGTTGCCCTGTTTTTCTGTTGATACTGTCCTCGTTCTTCTTCTACTCTCTTATATACCTTCCCACTTCTCTACTTATGGTAAATGGGCGTTTGAGGCCTTTTTTTTTTTTTTTTCAGTTCTTCTCATATGGACAATTTTTAACAGGTTGGTTTCTACAGCACAGCAGTGTCTGAAGTTCCTGTCTTTGACAGATCATTTTTGAGATAGAGTGATTTATTCCCTGTCACTCTGGTATTTTCTACATCATTCTCCATCCTATTCTTCCTCTGTCCTAAGAGCTTAGTACCACTTACTCAAATGAGGCAGTACAACAGTTGTCATGGAAAACATCATGGAGGGCTTGGTATAAGCTAGAAAATAATATTAAAACCACAGGTCTACCTATCAGATATGGACATAAAAAACTCTTATCTCGCCTAGCTACAACCAGTATAGACACCTCACTGACTATATGTGTAAAAGTGAAAATATGTATGTATAGACATAGAAATATGTAATCTGCAAGTGTATCAGTTGAACTGAAATGTTAACTGTGTGAAAATGCTGAATCTAAAGTCACCTGAAACACAAGAGCCATTTTTTTCTCTGTTTACTGCAAGATTCTCCGGAAATGACAGTTGAGAGCATCCCAATCAAGAAAATAAGAATTAGATGAGCACAGATTTTCTTCTAGAAAAAGGAAGATGGAAGGAAGATGGAATAAGACGGAAAGAAGATGGAAAGAAAAAAAGTCCTTTCAACCTGAAAAGTATGAATAGCCTGAAATGACATTTTATCTCAGGCTTTCCAAAGTGAGAACATTACTGTCACAGACAGAGCCTGATTGAGGAGGAGAATTTTTGGCAGAGAACAAGATGCTGCCTCCCACTTTCACTGCTCAGAGCAGTGGTGTCAATATTTCAAGAGCCAATGTCCATCAAGGAAAAAAATCTGTTGTAAAATAACAGCATTGATCTAGGACTCTGTAAAGTAGAAGTAAACAATGCCACTATCAATAGAAGATTCTGACCTCAAAGGTGTATTTAACCTGGAGGTAAATGATATTGTTTTTCCACTGTGTAATGACAACATTAGAATGGTTAGCTTTTCCAGGAGGAACCCAAGCTTAGCTTCATGTTTGCATATCACTCTGCCCAATGCAAGCACTTCTAAAGCCACAGAAATAAGAGTGTATCCAGCATACAAATTAAAAGCAGTATCTCATAGGGATCTTCCTTATGCACTACAGTCGTCTCAGTCTATCTTGATCTAGCTTCTTAAACCATTTCTTAACAGGTATGAGGAAAGACTAAGTGAGCTGGGCCTGATTAGCCTGGAGAAGACATGACTGAGAGGGGATCTGATTAATACATAGGAAAGAATGTAGGGAGGAGGGGGTCAAACTCTTCTCGGTGCTGACCAGTGACAGGACAAGGGGTAATGGGTGCAAGTTGAAACCTGGGCATTCCATGTCCATGTGAGGAAGAACTTCTTTCCTGTGAGGGTGACGGAGCCCTGGAACAGGCTGCCCAGAGAGGCTGTGGAGTCTCCTTCTCTGGAGATCTTCCAAACCCGCCTGGATGCCACCCTATGCCATGTGCTCTGGGTGTCCCTGCTGGAGCAAGGAGTTGGACTAGGTGATCTCTAGAGGTCCCTTACAACCTCAACCATTCTGTGATTCTGTGATTCTGTACTGTTCTTTTTTCAGTACAGTTCTCAATAGCCTTTCCTTGGCACTTCTGAGATGCTGGGACTTTGGAAGACAGATTCCCTAGAAATCCTCCCTCTTCACAGTGCTGAACAGTGCTCAACTCCTCTGTACAGGCACTATATTCATTGGTATCCAAGTCCAGTTCTGTTCACACAGAATCACAGAATGGTTGAGGTACGAAGGGACCTGTAGAAATGATCTACTCCAATCCGCCCTGCTCAATCAGGGGCACACAAAGCATGTGGCACAGGGTCACATCCATGCAAGTTTTGAAGATGTCCACAGAGGGAAACTCCACTCCGTCCCTTCATCCACGTCATTGATTGACTGCATTTGGCCCAGTGGAACAATACTGGGCCCAGCACTGACCCCTGGGGACACCACCTACTAAAGGCCTCCAACTAGGCTTGGCCCAGTTTATCACGAGCCTTTGAGCTCTGACATCTGGGCAGATCTCAGTCCACCTCACTGTCCATTCATCTAACCTACATTTCAAGAGCTTCTGCACGAGGATATTATGGGAGATGGTGTTGAAATCTTTGCTGAAGTCAAGGTAGACAACATCCACAGCTCTTACCTCATCCATCCATCCAGTTATTCCATCGTTGAAGGCTATCAGATTGCTCAAACACAACTTTCGTTTGGTGAATCCATGCTCACTACTCCTGATCACCTTCTCTTCCTTGCGCCCAAAGATGGTCTCTAGGATGAGCTGCTCCATGGCCTTCCAGAAATGGAATTGAGGCTGACCAGCCTGCAATTTCCTGGGTCCTCCCTCTTTCCCTTTTGACAGCACTGTCATATTCTGCACAATGAAAAACTAATACATGACCATCAACAACCTAAAATTTTTTAAATTTTCACCAGAACTCCACATTTTAAATATCTCTGAAGTCTCCCATTTGTGGTCCTCTTTCCTCTCCAAATCAGAGTTCTGGAGTACAGTCAAGAAAACTCACTTGAGTAAATCCATTGATACTCATAGATCTTTGGATTGACAGCTGCAGCTGCCAAGGCTAAGTGTGCCATCCTCATTCCTGCACATGAGTCTTTCATGATGGTAGGCAAAGATGGAAGAGAGGCATAAATAATGTGGCTGGAAAAATGTCTGCCTTACTAAGGGAAGAGCAGAGGGAAGTTTTGCATTGCATAGGAGGTGGAGTGAGGCTCAGATATAACCTGGCCCGCACAGAGGTAGCAGCAGAGACACTCTGGGGTCCCTGGAGAGCTCAGGTTATTACCCCGCAGGGCTCTCAGCAGGAAGCAGCTTGTACTGCTCACCAAAAGGCACTGAAGCGTGAGCATTAAACATCAGGCGAGTATTTCAGCTTCTTTGAGGGAACGGGGCAAAACTCCCGAGGCTGAAGGCTTGGCAGCCTTCCCGAGCCAGCATGCCCAGCTGATGCATGAACATTTGCCCGGCTGCTGGTCTGGCTTGAAAGCATTGCTGAGTTTATTCAAAGCATAAGTCACCACGTTGGACAAAAAGGTGCAAGCTTTGAATATCTCCCCATGTCACAGAGACCAAGCTGGCACACAAGGCACTGGGTCTGGCCTTTGGGAGAGTAAGAAGAGAGAAAAAGAAGAGTGTAGGAGTGTAGGCTCACTTAAAATAAGAAGAAGGCACAGAAATAAGGATCAAGGGGGAAAAAAAAAAAAAAAAAGGAGCCAGAGATAGAATAGGGAAGAAGCTGAGTAAGACAAAAAAATAAAGGAAAGCAGGGACAAAAAAAAAACATTCATAAGAAAAAGTGGTCAGAAAAGAAATAGTTTTAATGGTAGATGACAGGATTCTAGAGAAGTGTAAATCTGTACAAGTTTACATTGTGAAATCACAGCATCTTACTCAAAGGATACTGAAGAATAAATAAGATTTGCAAGAGGTCATGAAAAAGAAGAAAAAAACATTAAAATAAAGAAAGAATTTCTTTCCAAAAGGCTTCATTCATCCTAGTGCTATTTATTTATTTTACACCTCTAGATCATTATTAGTAATTATAATTACATTCATTTTGACTATATTATAGATAAAAACACTGCAAACATGTATAGCATGTACATATTAATGACTAGTCACCAAATCACCAGTCAGATTCTGTACTCAGTTGCGCAGTATTAAAATGCTAGCATCCTGGGCTGATCCAGTTGCACCAATGAAAGAGAGACTGGCATCATGCCTCTTCTGCCAAAATTTAGCTGTGTTTTCTCCACTCTAAGAAAGGCGAAGAATAAACTAGAGTTTGAGTACCTCTGACTTTTTTAGCAAGGAAGAAAGCATAGCATATATGGTCTCAACTCTGTGAGATGCAGAGCAAGCCAGTCTGATTGCACATTGTCCAGCCGAGCCCATGATTTGCCTCATACAAATGAACAGTGCTTCAAATTTCTCTCCTAGTAATATTCTTTCAGCAGTCCTGTAAACACAGAGCACAGAAGTCACTTTCTACTCTGATGTTCCTCAGTGTACCAGGGCAACAGTTTTGAAGAACACAGAGAGATGAGTTTTGTCCTGGTATGATATAATCCCTAAGATTAATGGGAAACTTAGTTGTCTCCAAATACATTTTAAAAATAACACCACATGGATACTGACGTGAAAGATAAGTAGTACTACTATGCTTTAGGAACCATAGCGCGAGGGTTAATGTGAGAATGGCCCTATTATAAAAAATAAATAAATGTTGGTTCAGTTCGCCACTCAAGTATCTGGTCTCTCACTAGCATACATTTATTTAAAGGTTAAATCAGAGGTGTGGAGGGGGAGACAGTAATCTCAAATTGGGAAGAGTTGCCAAAACTGAACTGTTGAAGTGAATGCCAGGCCAGGCATTGGGCCAGTTCACTTATCCTTAGTAGCCACCTGCAGGCTATATTATCAAAGCCCCCAAAGTTTATTATTGCTGTTTATTATCCGTTCATTATGATATAGATAAAGGCAGTGATGTAAAACAAGTTTGACACTGACTTTCTCCCTGATACTCAGGGCTGAATTCCATTCATGTTTGTGTGTGAACAGGTTACGGGACAAATTTTTCCTATCTATGCGGGACAAACCAGATGCTCATGCATATATGTAACTTCTCATTGTCATCAAGTGAAGAAAAAAACATTCTGCCTTTTGCATGAGAAATAGACAAAGTAAAAGAAATGCATCTCATCAGATACCATATAAAATAATTATATCTTCAAGGGTGTAACCATTGACTTCTGTGGTATTATACCAAATATCTCATTTGCCTCCACAGCTGAGCAAAGGCCTGACAGGGCCATGACATGTGGATGACAATATCAAACTTAGTCATTCATATTAATATGCTTCAAATTTCAAAATGTGACTAAAACTAGCAGTGCTTGACTCTCCCCAGATTTACATTTTTATGGTATGCTTCCAATTGCATCATACTGCATTGGGTAGACTGATAGCCAGAGAGCCTCTGAAAAATAATATCTTAAAGATTTTCTCAGATTATAATACTTGAGTACAAAGTAGCATGTGAATTTGAGTATTTTGTTTGCTTTTCTTTCAAATACTGGCATTTGCGTTGTGACAAGGTGACCAAGGCATCAGACATATCCTCTTTTATAGGATTTTTTTTTTAAAGAGATGGGTTATTTTCCTTAGTCCATAAGGGCTTAGCCAAGAATAATACGAGGACAATAAATCTTGTGAGGAAAGATCATATCTGTTATATAGACTGACACATTTGGAAGAAAAAAAAAAAAAAGAGTTCATCAGCAGATTTGCCTTCAAAAAAAAAGGGCTAATCTGCTACTCATGACTACACAAGGCACTCCAAGGTAAAACAAAAGTTCTAAAAAATAAATAATTACTGCTACCTGTAAAGTTAAAGGTAGGGAGCCCAGAATTCTTTCTTTTAGAAAACAGTCAGGAGAATCATTTTAAGGACACAACCTTATACTGATCCTTCCCAAACAGGGAAAAGAAGGAACCTCACTGAACCATCATGAGGTAGAATAATGCACACCAGGACCTGTTTTCTGGAGGAAGACAGGTTCACAAGTACTTTTTCACTGTGATGAAAAAAATTTGTGTAAACTAAGAGTAAGTATGCTTGCGGTACAAGAACAGGACAGGAAGGTAAAGAAAAAGTGAAACACTGTCAAAAACAAAGCAGGAAATTCAGGGTTTCACCAGATTGTATCCACCTCCAAATTTCATTGAGAAATATTTTGAGGAGGGAGAAGAGAAAGGGAAGGAAGGAAGATTTTTATGGAATGAACAGCATGTCCTAAATTAATTTCTGCTGTAAAAGTGCAGTAACACTACCTGCTATTAGACCACAGCTGCAATTTTCCTCCCTTCTCATTTAACAAAAATGCAGTCATACTTCAAATTTTACTGGTGTGTTTCTATCAAGAGAGACCTAAATAAATAAGTGATACATATTTTATCCACAAAGACCTTTTCTTGTTAATTTTGTCATCCAGACACTACTTAAAGCTGACTTTCACAGGGATGTGTGTATTTGCAGGCCAGGTTCATCAAACATTCATTGTTCAATACTGTGACAGCTGGTAGCTGGTGTACATACTCTTCCCTTGTTTGGTTTTCTGATAGAACCTGTCAAGTACTGGATGTCTGTAACTGAATTTGTCACCCTCTCAGCAAGGTTATATCTTTTCCTACCATCAAATAAAACAATAAAGAAAAACTCTAAAGACTAGACACTATTTTTTTAAATTCCCCTAGCAATGCAAAAGCATTGGATTTATTTGGACGACCACAAAAAAACCCCACAGTTCATTTCTGATGAATAATGCTAACAGATTTTCAAATCTGAAATTCGCACTTCTGAAATTGTTTACTTGCAGGATAAAAAACAGAAGAGGATGCAGGAAGGAGAAAGCAAAAAAAAAAACCTGCATTCATGCAATATTCAGAACAAGATCTTGCAGGAGTATGCCAATTTTACTGACCAATGATGGATTAGAAAGTGTCTGAAAGTATTTTTTCTTACATAAACTGAAGTCTTTCTGTAAGGACGGCAACCTATTAAGGAAAAAAAAAAGCCAACAAAAAAGCCCCACTCCCAAATTAATTCCTATTTATTTTGGTTTCCTAAAGACAAAGATTTACATGTGATTGACCTAATATGCATAATTTCTGTGAAAACAGTTATACTACTAGATAGCATACCAGAGAGGGATAACTATGAAATTCAGTAGTCAGTCAGTAACAATCAATCAGAGTAGTATCAATGCTCAATACATTCACAAAATCTGTAAAGTCCCTGAACAATTCACCAAGTCACCTAAGCATATATTAAACTCTAAGCAGTAGCAGACTCATCCTAAGCCACTAGCTGCTGTATTAGGTCCACACCAAGTGAATTATAAAGAAGATTCTTGTCCCATCGCTGTCAACAGAACAACCAGAGCAGATTTTAGATACTTAGGTATAGTGTGACTGTCTGGGCAAGATAAAATATTTCTGCCCCATCAGTGTGCCTTACAGTGGGATCAGCTAGTGGATATTGCTAGAAAGAGCAGCAGCCACAGGAGGGATCAGTCTTTACAAAGACTTGGTGACTGTGCCTGCCTTTTATTTTCCAGGCTTGAATACACATTTGCCGCTCTGGGAAATCCTCATCAAGGTAAACACCGAAATATTAGTGACCTGACTCAGGTCAAAAATGAGTTAAATGTAGAAAATGTTAGAATCTTTCATCACATACAAGATACATGACATATAAGAAATGGCCATTCTGCATAGAGACCATAGGTGTCTGATGTAACTCAAATATGATAAGGAGGGTTACATCAACACAAACAAGCTACCAGGCTTGCCAGATGACTTATGCATTTCTGAGCACAACGTAAACCCAACATCTTGATCTGTAGCCTATAACAGTAACGTAAAGCACTGATAAAACACCATAGCAAAACAAAAGACCAAATTCAGAAGGTATTGAATTGCAGAATTTAAGGAACTGAATCACATTTAAGTGTCTAAAGTTCATATAAGTGTCTGATTAAATTAACAAGTGATGAAATTCCACTAAAACCAAAAGAAATAGATATCTAGGCTGCTTACATGCATCTTGAATGCACAAATTCCATGTGCTGTTTTTCTCTTTGCAAGGCTGTCTGTAATATTTCAGTCCACTGATCAGAATATATATTTCTCTTTTTCTCTGTGAAGTTCTCTTCCTTACCCCTGCCCCAAACAGACGAACAAACAAACCAAAGATAGAAAGAGCAAAGCACTAAGAAATGAAGCATATTGTGCTTGAGAAAAATGTAAAATCAGGATTCTCCTGAGAATGACATCAGACAGATTTTTCAATGCACACCTAAATCTGTGTTTTGAAAGAAAAAAAAAAGAAGAAAAAGAAAGAAGAAGATAGTTATATCTTTTAATCAACTTGAAAAGAAGAAATGGATCTGTATAATATTATCAGGAGACAGGAGATCAACTATCTATTTTAGACCAAAAACCACATTCGTTCTTATTCATGTTATTCAAAGAATAAAATAACAACACAATTCTGCTATAAATAAATAAATAAATAAATAAATAAATAGAATGTGTACATAGATGTAATTTTACCAAACTCTGATGTGCAGAAAAACTCTTCACACAGTTTGGCCGAGTATTTAAAGCACAGGGCTAACAAATTTCTCATATGCTCAAAGCTAGACAAAGGCTTAAGTACCTTGTTAAACCAAGACATCTGTTCTGTCTCGCCTAAGACTACAAAGAGAACTTTCCCCTTTGTTTTGTAAAATGACCTGATGGACCCAAGAGGAAAACCTATTGCCTCTAAAAGTCCCATAATTTCACTCTATTTTCAGACACTTTGACACTATTTCCTTGAAAAGTAGTTCATGTTTCAGTCTTGACCTTGAACAGTGATGGGGTCATATTCTGCTTTCAATTACTCCACTGTCATTGTCTTTTTGAACTATTTGAACAATTATTCTCCGAAGCTTTAACTCCACAACTTAGGGGGATGTTGATGAAAAATGAGAAAAGAAAGTTAAACTTTGAAATCTCTGCAACTCACAAGCATCATCAGATGCTTGCTCAGGATTTGCTTTCAGTGCCTCAGTGTAACGCTCTCACTGAATACCCACAGAATGGCAATCACTGCACCACATTTAAATACCAGCTCTGTTGAGATTAATGTTAAAGGTATCTCCATTATGTCCTCAGAGGTAAGGATGACTTGCAAGATACCAATGCATGTACTATAATAACTCTCTCTTGTATTGTACTATATGCATGGAAACAAATGTATTCATGTTTGATCTCTTCAAAAGCAAGTCCTGTCTCTGCAGAGAGAGGAAAGTGTTTCCCTTCCTGCAAGAGAGACATGAAAGCAGAGCTGGTGGGTTTTACAAGGCCTGAACTGTATTTTATTTTTGAGCCTTCCCTGCTTTAGCTGGAGTTAGATTATGATAAGAACTGACTGTGCCACCAAAGCATTTTCATGACCTACAAATTACCCCAGGTTTAAGAGCTGGTGTATCCTACACTGCAAGAGATTCTGAGGGAAGTGTGCCTACAAGAGACATCCAGGCATTTTTATAAACTCTTTAGGCTTCTGGTGTCTTGTGGTATCATATGTGAACAATCAAATCAGTTCTGATTTGAACGCTGTCACTTGGATTAGGGTTTATCTATCGCATGGTAGCACTGAGTTAGCAGGCCGCGGAGATGAATAGAAGTACTGATTGCTGAACTGACAGCCTTGAAGATGAGTAGCATTATTTTATCACATCCTTCTTTGCAGCATGTGCCAGTGGGTTTTAGCTGTCACATTTTTTAAAATTATCAAGCCTCAGAGTAAGTAACAGGGCTGGTTCCTTAGCACATAAAAGTCCCTTTCCCTCCCTCTGATCCAAACCAAAGCTACCAGCTTTTATTTTGTGAAATTGTATACATGTAGATTAATTAGAATAAACAAAAGACTTTGTTCTGCAAACCACAACACAGCTATTAATTTAGGGGATGTTAGGGGCCTGTTTTCCAAGGCACCTTTTGTTACTCTTGTGCCTTTATAAATGGAATAAATAACAACAGAGGCATTTAAATTCTCTTGTGAAAGTAAAAGTCAGCCTCATGTGTTGAAGTCACCTTCTTTGTAATACCTATTAAAATTCTTTATCTAGGAATATATTCCAAGTACAGCATGGTTTTGTACATACCATTCTACTGCTTGCACACATGGGCACATCACATGTAGTTGCCATTTCTCTTTCAGCTTTCCCTGATACATCTACCTGAACCCTGCCTTCATATACGTACTCTTGAACACTGCTTCTAACAATATTACAAAGGGTTATGAAAAGTCGTCAGGAATCTGAAGACACTGACTACACATTTCGCTGCCCACCAGGTTCAACTGGATCAGTTTATGGATTACAGAACATGGCTATCAGCAATAACGAGCAATTAGACCCAAAACATGAGGTCTGCCCCATCCTAAGCATCTTTTTCCTTCCTGTTGCGGATTTTTGCCTGTTCTTACTGAAACAGCTCCATGTCTCTGCAGGCACACATGAAGGCTGCAGCAGAGCGGCATTAGAAATACTGGGCTACACCACAGGGACGGGCACGTTCCTTTGATCTCTAGCTGGATGCATGACCAGTCAAGGGTGCTTTCCAGCCATGGGCAGTGCAACGCAGAGATGGCTTGGACACGGGAGAGCTCTTGCACATGTCAGCCTCATGCTCTGCCCAGGCTTATTAGCTAGACTGACAGTATATTAACATTGCAAGTGTTAGGTTGACCAAAAAAGATCAGTTAGAAGAATTAGGCAGTTTTCATGGGTATTCAATGCGCTGCTACTTACTGTCACCTTATCCGGATTTCAGCAACCCACCCCAAACCTCTGTTTTGCAAATACATGTCAAAGAAAAAGCAACTAATTTCTATGAGATCTAAACTTCATTTCCTAGCAAAGGCCTACCACAACTGACAAGGCTCCTTTAACAAACTGACAATTCTAGATTTTCCAGAAAAAAATTGTGACTAAATCCTTCTTTCAGCTACTGTTCTACAAACAATAAAAATATACTCACTATATAGTATGATCATACATTCCTCAAAAAAAAAAAAAAAAAAAGGAAGAAGTTGAGGACATGCAGGTCCCTGCAAGATTAGGCCTTTGGGGGACTTTCTTTCAGCCAGTTCTTATGAGCAATACCTAAATATTCGACACCCCAAATATAAAAGCTGAGAGGCTGATTACTTCATTTATCATTATTTCATTTTCTGTAGCAGGCAATTTAATTGTTATCCTTCCTAATAAAAGAAGTGGTTTATCATCTCTCCCACCCTTCCTGAATTAGGTTGCACAGATGCTTCCATGACAGTAGATCAAATGTCATGATATTTCTTACCTAAAAGGGCACTGCAGCTGAGGGTATCAGGAACTGCACTCACATTATAATAGATTCTTTTAGCATTTATGTTCAAAAAGACAGCATTTTAAAAGATTCTGTCATTTTAGGAAGCTGCTTAGGATTAGTTCTTACAATATGGATAATGATTGATACAAAACACTCAGGAAAGAAAATCCCTCTGATGGGGAAAAGAAAAAGAATACCATTAGGCCACTTGCCTTTTAAGGATGGAGAAAATGCCTAGACAAGGGATTTGACAAGCTTTCACAAAGCAGAAGTCTCCTCACAAAGTGGAAATAATTTAGCCAATGTAAGAAAAGCAATTTTTAGCTCCACTGTCATAATTCTAGACTACAAAGCTTTACAATTTACAGCAGGACAAAGAGAAGCACCAGTTCTTTTGGACTGATGTTGTATGAAAGTTTTAAATAGGAAACTCTGATACACAGAAAGTGAGAGTTGAAAGGTCCTAGTACAGTGAGATCCAATTATATTTCAGGTTAATTTCCATTTCCATTTCCATAATCCATTTCCTTTTGAATTAAAACTAGAAGCAGCAGCATTGCATGAGACTGGGTCAGTACATGTAATTTGGTACTGGAACATAAAGAAATGCTGTGGAGGAATTAAGATTAAAATGAGCAAAGCTGACAAAAATCAAGGTAGAGAAAGGATAGGGACTGAAGATAAATGAGGAAAAGAGAAACAAGGAACAGAAGGCCTTCATAAGTCTAAGTCTCCAAAGGTACGTGTGCACGTTCATAAATCACCTCACTAGATCTGACTTTAGGTGATCAGGACAGAGCACAGAGAGAAATCCATCTCCAACATTCGAAGCAATCAGACCTCTCCCTCTTAGTTCTCTATTAAAAACCATACGATCTGACAAAGACTGCATTTACCATTTCAAGATGAATTTCTCTTGAGAAAGCAAGGGAAAGCAAGGAAAAAAGAAAAGAAGAAGTTAAAAAAAAGAGCAGGACAAGAGCAAGAGCGATGTCCCAGATGTTCCAGTCTTTGGGGCCACTGCTCCGGCATGGATGAGGTTCACGGATGAGAGCCACTCTTCTGGATGGGGTGCATGGTGGAAGAGATTAACAGGAACAAAGGAAGAGGAAAAACAGAATCTGACTGATTTGCCACTAGAAGCAGAATGGCTGAGCCCAGGCCCCTACAAAGAGTAGTTCCTGAGAAGCTGCCCATCAAAGCCCGTGCCTGGAGGCAGCGGTTTGCCCCCTGAAGAAGGACAAGCCCAGACGCCCTCCATCAACGCGCACCGCTGCGCACGCCTGGTCGGTGCTGTTTGCCATCCCGCCGCCCCAGCTGCTGGGCCTCCTCAGCCTGACTAAAGGAAAACACAAGCTCGGATACTTCACGGGGCCTAACTGCTTAGTTGCTCTCTTGGGAGTTGCTCTCATATATCTCTATATGCTACTTATTTTACAAAATCAGGATACTTTTTTTTCTGTATTAATGTATCATGGTTTCCTACAGTACAAATAATATTATTTTTCAAGTGATGAAAGAGGAATTATCTGCTTAAAACCTGTGTCTCTTCTGTAAGATAAATATTCCTCTGCAAATAAAACCTTCTGCACAAGATATTTGTATATGACCAAAATATTTTAAAACCTTACGAAACTTGAAAATGATGACTTTGATATCACTTGTTTGTTTTAGATAGTCTAAAAAACACCTTGGCTTACTTCTTTCCACACCTCATTTCAAATGGCACAGTTATTATCAATTGTGCTCTGATTATGTTTTTCCAAGTGAATATATATTTAAAAGAATCCAGGACTGTCACCATATCTATAGTGAAGCTTTTTCTTCTTCCTTTCTTATCCCACAAACAACAACAACAAAAGTAAAAATAAAATTCATATCTGGACTAACATACAGAGCAAAAAATATTAACCTGGAGCAAATTTTTATGCAGACATGTTATAAATCCCTGAAAATATTACAGTAGCAAACCAGACTGACCTTTAACTCTAGGATTGCAAATGGTAATACTATAATAATTGTGTATGTCCTTTTATTGTGCAACTCTCCTCTCCCCCAGCCCACAAAGAAATGGGAAATGATGGCCTTTAGCAGTCCTTTAAATTGAAAGTATAGGGATGCCTTAAGTTTATTCCTAGCATTATATAACGATGTATTATTATTTATATCTTGCTAGTGGCATTTGGAATGCAGCTGTTCCTATGGGTAGCCTTGTGAAGGAAGGTGCTATGTGTTTTGAACAAGTATCGAATGTGTACAAGAGATGATGCTATATGAATACTTTCTTTTCATATTTTTGTGAAATAACCAGCAATTTCTGAAGAGGATTCCACCCAGCATTTAATGATCTCAGAACTAAACAAGATTTAAAGAAGGGTTGGACATTTATATAGGTAAGAATAAACAGCTTTATAATAGTTGATACATGCTGGACTAGGAAATAAAGTCTAGTGTTGCATGTTTAAAATACTATCTAATGAATGTATTTCAACAAGCTCTTCATTGCTGTCCATGGAGGCTGCTGTAGGGATCCCAGACTAGGGATCTGACCAGCACTACAAATCCTCCTGTTATTAGGATTGTGCACAGGCTGGCAATGCTAAAGATCAAAGGTGCAATGCAAGTTTGCTAGAGTCAGTGAACAAACAGAAAATGACAGGACCCCAGGATGTGCTTTATTTGTTGTTGAAAATAACATTTTCTCCTCTTTTTAAAATGTTGCTTCTGAGTTTTGACGGAACAGATACTGAATTGAATATCCTTCCCTCCTTTTCTCAAAGAGACATATATCCAAGAGGCAGTCTGTTCTAACTTTGTCCCTTATGCAGGGATAAGATTAACACACACATATAAAATAAAACTATCGAGCTATTTTAATACTTTTTCTGTCATGCATTCTGGACCCTGTAAAGTTGTCACCAGCTACTGTTTCATTTAATTCCCTAGCCTTCAGGGTAATGTAAGAAAATTGAAGAGATTAGAAGCTCTCTCTTTCCTGTTCAATGCATTTGTGTTGCAGTAAATTGGTACCAACCTTCAATCTCATGGTCAGGGCTCTCCAGGGTCCTTCCACTGATATGACAGAGCAGTCAGCTTGATAAATGGTGCACACCCCCTCCAGCACCATGGAGAAAGCTTTCCTCCCTGCCGCCGAAATTTTCTCTCCTGCACTAGCAAAGAGAAAACGCTTAGCTGCCTTATTGCACCAAGGAACCTCACTATGCTGTCTGCTTATGCTGTCTGTGTCAATTAAAAGATACAGTTTTCCCTGATCAGTTATTTCATGCACAATGGCAAACACAGGATATGGCCTTGTTGAGGACTGGAGTGGGTAAGAAAAATCCTCAGCTTGAAAAATTATTTTCTTTACAGAATTCCCTGATCACAAAATATGAATGAAACAGGCCAAAAAAAAGAACCTCAGCTAACTTTAAATAAAGAAATACAGCTGAGTAAAGTAATTGAATACATGCTTAACTTCGAACATGCAGGCAAACCCTTATAAAGCAGTAGAACTTCCCACCATGCTACATTATGCCCTTATTGGATCACCTTTCTGAACTGCAGGTGTTAATATATGCCCCAATCCATGTGCTGCATCAAAGTTCACTTAGCAACATTTAGGCAAATCATTCTTTCATCGATAAGTTCACTTTGCTTTAGCAGGACTTTAGCCCTTGCTCCACCAAACTAGCACCTGCACTTTCAGTAGTGAGGAGGGGTCTTTGATTTTTCAACAGTGTGTAAAAATATAAAAGGGAGATGGAGGGTAGTAAAAAGGCCGTACAAATCAGATTAAAAATCTGTTTTGAAAGCTCTTCTTTTCCTAGAAACCTCATCTTTAATAACCAGGTATCTATATATAGGCCCACAGCTGTATATTTCAAAACTGTTCAGGCAGCTAGTAGATCTAAAAGGACATAATGTGAAATTTATATTGGAGAACAAGCTGGAGAATTTAAATAAGTCTTAAAATACCAGTGACATCAAATAAGCATGTCGAGGACCAATTTATAGCGGGACAAAAAGTAAGGGTTCTGTTTCACAAAGTGATTTATTTATTAATTGCAATTCACACTTGATGAAGAGCAGTCTTCATGTTTTCACTAAGGCTTAATACAATTGCCTATTAAAATCTCTAATGGTTTTACACAAAATAAAAGAAAATAATGTTAATGATATATCTCTAATGAATACCATTAAGCAGGCCACACATGCGCTAAAACCATGTAATAAACAGTTCATGGAAAATGAAGTTCATGGAAAAGGAGAGCTGGATGGCCTACCATGAAAGGGTTAAGATAGGCCTTGCTTCTCCAATGGGGTACACTGTGTATTTCAAAACATATCACATGTTGCACACCAAAGTCAGATTTGCTGCTCTGGCCTACTCTAAACCTGCAGAAGAACAGACCTGACATTTTACATCGAATTGTGAGTTGATAGCCTTTCCCTATCTCTTCGTGTTGTGCCTCTGGCATTGCACAAGGCTGAGAGAACAGTGTGTGATATAGACCATACAGTGATTAATAGTTGCTGGTAAATCCAATGGGGGTGAATTAAGGACAAAAGGAACAATCTTATCTTTAAATTCCTCGCCTTCATGCATTTACCAGAGCCTTAAGGCTAGATGTTCAAAGCAGTGTGTGCAGTGTCAGTTGCCTGCAGCCACTCTTTAGGAATACAAGTTGATTTTCAAATTGCCAGGAAGAGATTTTGGGTAAAAAACATGTACTATGCATTAATCAAGAGGAGCTGGAGAAATTCTAGGACTCCAGATGGAATCACATTTTTTTTTTCTAAACAGGCGTACTAGCTGCCCCAAGACTACAATGAAGGCAGCAGTCCTGAAAGCAACCAACAAAGCTTCTTCTGATCAAGTGAGCTGCAACTCCTGAGCTGCATGATGGCTACAAACATGTGTGCGGAAGGTCTCCCAGTCAGCTGATAGCAGCTTTTATTTCCAGTTGCAGGACTGAGGAAAGTCAGTCTCTAAGGCAGTCCACATCATTTATCTCAGCATCACCCTGTCTTCTGCGCTCCCCGTCCACAGCTGGGGCTACACTGTCCCAGAGGTATGTTGCACAGAGAGCATTTGGACCATTTCAAGAACAGAAACACTCAGCTCATACAGCTAGTGGCATTATGATATAAAAAAGGCATTTGTATTAGAAGAAAAAAATCCCATATGATTCAGGAAACTACCCAGATGTTCAAAGAATATTGCTCCTGATAATCTAAACTCTAAAGATAGTGGAAATTATGAGAGTAAGTCCAGATACTTCTAAAAGTTGGATAAGGTAAACATATACTTCCTCAAAATCCAGATCGGCATCTTGGAGTTTTCTACATCTCCTGTTGTACCCTTTTACCCCCAGGATAGCAGTACACACACATATCACTGGAAAAAAACAAAACAAAACAAAATAAAGTTTTTGTCATTATAGGATAACTATTTGCTTCAAATTCATCGTTTCTCTAGGGAAAACCTAGTGAAAACAAACTTTCCGTATTTTTCATTTTTTTGGCAAATGTTTCTGTTCATCATGGTTAGACTCTGTGCAACATTACACCGGGAAGTGAGCAACTCCTCAGAGTGCCGTGAGGTCTTCTCCACTAACTCTTATCACCACGGGGACCAGGTGAGATGAATAACACATTCATTCACTGTTGGTTGTAAAACAGACTGCATTCACTTAAAAAAAAAAAAAAAAAAAAGAGGAGTAAATCACCCAAACTTTAGTGAACTAGCACAGCATATTTTCACTCACCAGTACCAGGTCACTATGGATGTCTTATTCAAACAGAAGAAAATTTTACATGCAGAACAGTTGCTGCAGTTTTATACTACCTGTGTAATAATTCATGACCTGAGTAATAAAGAACTCATTAAACCTATTCCCTGCTTTTCCTTTACACATAGACCTCCCAGCAGTTTAAGCTATGCATAATGAGACCAAGTATTTTAAGGGATAGTGTTAAAACTATCTACTATTCTTTTATATCTGAAATCGTTCTTTTATTTTCCTCCACTACATTGCAAGCATAACTAGGAAACAATATATTACCCTAATTACATGTTATTTATTAGGCAGGAAGCAAATAAGTCATTCAAAGACAAATCCCTGTAGTTATTCATGGAGCTGCTTTAGATGACAAAGATATAGTAAACCAAGCAATCTTTCATTATATTTATTACACACTCTTTGTACTAATGAACAATAACAGGCTTTGCTGAAATAATGGCTTCTGTTCTGAGTTGTGGTAAATGCTATACAGGCCATATTCATCAAAAGCATGTCAAAGCCATGGATAGCCTTTATTTCTTCTGCTTGCACTTGAGGAAATTGGGTAGCTGGTAAACAACAATGACTAGGAGAATTTAATAAACATAATGTAAAATAATTAGTGCCTTAAAAAAAACAACAACAACATGTATAATAAACTAGTGGTAGCTCGACCCCTGAGAAATACACAGTGATGAAGATGCCAGCAATTTATTTTTATAATCTCTACCTTTGGAAAATCCTGTGCAATCTCTTTGCTCTTGATATGGGAGATCCATTCTCTGCATTGCAAACAAGCATTAAATATGCACCATAGTGGGATGAAAATTTCTCATTAACTTCACTCATCACTTGGAATTAATGAATGCTATAAAGCAAAAGATGTAAATTTGAATATGAAATCACAAAGGAATATAAAGAATTTTAACAGAAGGTAGCAACTTTGGCTTTATTTTTTGAGCATTTTAGATTGTTTTTTAAGTACTTTGTGGAATCCTTCATTTTTCTCCCACACAGAATTCCCATGTAATGAAAACACAGTCTGTCTTCCTAGTGAACATCTATTTTCTCCAAACAAGTTCACACAGAATAAGACAACATAAATATATCCTCCAGTCCAACGGCTAGAGTCATCTCCTTGCAATCATATTCAAGATTTGTTTTATGAATAAGCTATTAGAGAATCAGATATCCAATAGTCATGGTGAAAGCTCTACCATTCTGGGGCAGTGAAACTGAGCTTTAGCTATTTTACTGTTGCTCTAGGCTTGAATTGATAAAAATATGCTGAAAATTTCTATTGGACAGAGCCATTCAGCTCAGATAAGAAGAGCACTACAGTGAACTACGTGCCCAGATGCTTAGCATGACCAAGATCTAAGTAGTTCTGGGTAAACACAGGAGAGACACTTAAGATCCTCTGCTACATATTCACTTTGGGGAACTAAGACTTGGTGTGGCAACTAATGAATTAAAAGTTTACAACAGCTACACTAAAATTTGGTGTCTACATTTTGGACTCAGTTGCCTTGATAAGAACTAGTGAAGACTCAGGTTCCTTTTTGAAATAAGGATAGAACTTGGCATAAAAAGCCTATGTTAGTGGGACTTGTTATTCCAGATTAAGATAACAAGCCCATCCAGTCTGATATCTTGCTTCAGGAGACAGGTATTTCCAAGGAATTTGACTTCTTTGATCCTAATTAACTGTATGTCTTCCTAAGCGAAGAATGCTGTAAACATTCATTGGGGAAAAATAAAACAAAAACCAGCTCATCCTCTCAGAAGTCTTCCATAAAGTAGTCTGCTTCACAAAAACCAACCAACAAAACAAACAAACAACAACAACAACAAAGTATTAAATGTGTAATTGTTTTTGAAGAGTTGGGTAAGACAAAGGGAGAAACATTCACTAACACTGCAGAATAGAGATTCCCAATTTGTAAATGTGCAATAAAGTCAGTTCAATAAATCTATCCCTTTATCTTTCCCCTCTCTTTCAAGACTTAAATTGAGCAAACCAAATCAATTTACAATAATAATGACATGTTTGTGTCTTTAATTCCTTGAGAAACTCACACTCATTTTTATAATTTGTCTCATGTTTGTTCTCAATCAAAACGCCCAATTTGGATCTATTCCTATTAACCTCATGAATGGAACTGCTTTTATGAGAAGAGGCATGGATTATAATTCCTTCTTATCAGGACCAAGATGACAGGGTTTTTTTCTTTGTTTGTTTTTTTAATCAAGACGTATAATGTCATATGGGGCCGAATATCTGTATACACAGGTAAAAGCTTAGTTCATACTGACACCTGGAAAATACTTATTTTATTGGACATGGTGTCTGTGTACAGAACTGTTTGTTTATGTGAGAAATAAGCAAACATTATAGTATCCATATTAAAAATGGATAAGTGCCATTTAACCTAAACTTCACGACTATCTGTGCAAAGACCAGACAGAAGAAAAAGGAAAGGTGGGTTAATTACATGTAGTTGATTTTATAGACTGTAATTCAATCCTGGCTGAGGTTCTTTCAGCTTTTTGATAGTTATTATGGGCAATATCTTGATGATTACAACCATGCTGCCAGAAGTGCAGATATTATTCCATACAATGATTATATTAACCTGATAAGCTGGTCATCTCTAAGCCTGCCATGATCTTCTGTATTATAGCTGGATTCACCTTAGTTTACCTTTACAGAGGAACTAATTTTGGCATTGTCGAGAAAACTTCCTATCTCTCCGTAAATCAATCCATTAATGTTTCAAAGACTGTTTCTTAAGCTCCAGAGTGCCATACTTAAAAGATAGCTGCTCCATTCTGGGAATCCAAATGTAAAAACAAGAAAAAAATTACTTAATTTCTTTCCTTATAAACTACTAAGTTCATCATTCTTTCTCTTTGCATCCACAGTTAATTTTCCCTGTGGCCCAAGAGTGTCTTTCCTTACAAGTGAAGTAATTTCAACCAGCTCTAAAATTCCAGGGTAGTCTTTCATCAAAGGCAATGGTGATAAATACGTTATGCAAATATATTTCCCTTCATTTTCTTCTACCACTAATTAGGAAAAACAAACACAAAAAGACAACCCTTTCCCCTTATCCCATAAACATGAAAAATACAAATGGGCTGATGAAGATGGAAAGTGCAAGCTAGACTGCGTACATCAGTTACCTGGATCATACCACTTTCTATACATGCACATCCATTTGATTAGTGTCATAGGAAAAACACTCTCCAAATTTGTGTAAACCATATTTAAAGCTTCCCTTGGTCAATTCTTCTTCAAGCCAGCTCAGCAGCTAAGCAGCTACCATATAAAGTGCCTTACTCATTTCTTTGTATATGAGATCGATGGATCATCATTAGAGGAAAATACTGGAAAACCTCAGCGTCATGCAATGGCTCATTCCCCTTTCACCCTGTGAAAGGGGTGTGCTCTGGAAGGTAAGCATTAGCTCATCCTGAGGACACAAAGGAAGTCTGTGCCATGATAAATGGCACTGAAGATGGGGCCCTTGGTATCCAACACTACGAATGATAAATGCTTGCAAAGACAAAGAGTTACTGCTAGCTCCCAAACAATGCAAACAAAAACAAAAACAAAAACAAAAACAAAAAAAAAGCACCTTGCAATGCAATGTTTCAACATGTGACAAAATATATAGTTACATTCAGTTACAATTTATACGGAGACACAAATATTGTCTAAAACCATATGAAGCTCCTTAGGGGTGTAAATATTCAGAAAAGATTCTACTTATGAGCTAGAGAATAGAGTAAGTGCATCTTATTAACTTATTCCTTACTGCCTAACTGAAAACTGTGTCATCATGTACCTAGCAATTCTCCACTGAAGTAATGAACAAATAATACTGACAAATTTTGCCATCACATAACTGGTGTAATGAGTTTCAATGGAGGTCATATTCTGAAGATAGTTTCTATTTCCTTAAACCTGGGGTAAATTAAGAATCAATCATGTAAGTTTCTTCAGATTTAACCCCTGTGCCACTGAGACAGAAATCTGACCTACATTTTGCGGGAAATTTATAGAATAAAATTTTGGAAAAAATTATTGAAAAAATGAAATTGCATGATAACTTTGCATGATTAGGGGCCTTGAACATCTGCCCTATGAGCAAAGGCTGAGACAGCTGGGCCTGTTCAGCCTGAAGAAGAGAAGACTGAGGGGGATCTGATCAGTGCCTATAAGTACCTCAAAGGAGGGAGCAAGGAGGATGAGGCTGGCCTCTTCTCAGCAGTGGCCAGCGATCAGACTAGAGGAAATGGCACCAAAAGTTCCACAGGAACTTGAGGAAGAACTTCTTAACAGTGAGGGTGACAGAGCCCTGGAACAGGCTGCCCAGGAGGTTGTGGAGTCTCCTTCTCTGGAGATCTTCAAAACCCGCCTGGACATCACCCTGTGCCACATGCGCTAAGAGAGCCTGCGTGTGCAGGGGGGTTGGACTAGATGACCTCTAGAGGTCCCTTCCAACCTTAAGCATTCTATGGTTCTATGAACTCAACCAAGTGGACATAAAAAAAACATATGGCTATGATGCAAGTAAAAAAATTTTAAAAAAGTTTATTAGCAGGCTGCTTATTAATTTCAGTGAATTTTGCATGCTGTCTCCATGCAATCAATGAATGTAAGCAAGTACCAAACTTACTGAAGGTCCATTTAAAGAGCCCAGTTTAAATGCCATTTCATTTAAAAAAAAAAAAAAGTTCCAAAGCTGTAAGAGTTGTAGCCTATAATAATCAAAATGGATAAAATAGCTGGAGGTACAGGCACTCAAATGCTATTACTTTCCATTTGCTCTCTCTCAAATCCATATTCCGGAAAGCAATGTAATCTACAGGAGTGAGAAAAATGTTCAGAAACTCTGTACTTATCCCAGCACTTCTAAAAATTTGCACAGTAGTCAGTCACTAAGGCTTAATGACTCTATTTCTACTTACAATAAACAAATGATTTTAAGAAAATCATTGTACCTTTCCAAGATATTTCAGAGGTATCTGAGAATTAATTCTGGCTGTTAATCAGACTGTGAATAGTTTGGAAACCACAGACTGATCCTATAGATTGAATTGCAACACTCTAAAAACTTGCCCTTGATTTTGTTGTTTGGATCAACTTTCTTTCGCACGCATGTGAAAAGGAGAAAAAAAAAAGAAAGTAGACCACAGTTTTTTCCATTAACAAAGTTCTATTTAGCTGTAAAATGAACTTGGATATGATAAGAAGCTTCTAGAAGAAATTCTTATTTCTATAAACAATTGTTGCAGTTTAAAATCAGAAAGCCTCAAGACCATTTTTCTGTGACTGTTGTTTCTCAGCAAGCATTTCTGAGCTTGCTAAAAATAATAATTCCATTTTAAAAGAAAATCTGAGCAACTCCAAATAACAGAATTTTATTGAAAAAAAAGGATAAATTATTTCTAGATGGGGAAAAACCTATAATTTTACAAATAGTCTGAGAAAAGGTTGTGAGTAGATGTTAGAAAAGAATTCTGAATAGAATTTTTCTCTTGCCCATATTTTATTTAAGACTAACAATTATTCTGAGAGCATAATATGAAAGCAAGTTTCAGAAAACCTATTATCAGTTCAAACTTTTGGGATACAGAATAATTTTAGATTTTATTTTGGACTCTGCCTCCCATACGAGACTAGAGCATTTTGGTGATTAGTAGACATTGTTAACAAAACTGACATCAATGGAAATTCCAAATAATGATACTGAGCAAACCTGTAACCATTCTGTCAATCTCCAGATGCTCATGTGCTGACAGGTACTGCACGGACAATCAGTTTTCATCCTAAGCGACTGTGCTTGAAAGCTGTGAGGTCAGGGAATGAGGAACACAAGGAGTTTGGACTACTCTCTTTAATTCTCAGAATGCACCTGAAAGCTTACTTGCATCTGAGTCAGAAACCTCGCTGAGAATGAAGCATTTAGAAGACAGCTACAAGTCCCCAAGTCCGTAAGATCTTGAGGCCCACTTTTGTCCAATTGCCTTAGCATCATCTCATATCTTACCTGCCTCGTCTAACATTCTCAGTCACTGTGGTTCACCCTATCCGCAAGCTATATATAAGATTTGTTTGTTTAAAACTCCTTTATCACTTCTACGTATATTGTTTCATCAAGTTCCCAAATTCTTTTCATCAAAATCTGCTGTATGACTTAGACTGCTATTTAAACTATTTATACACACCAGTGCATAGACATAATGTTCCAGAGCCATACTAGTTATTAGCATGCTGTAACAAGACGATTGTCAGCACAAGTAAAGGAAGAGCAGCGACCATTCACTGCAATGGGATAAGCCTCTATGCGTGAGCATCATGAAGGGATGGTGAAATTGTCCACTTGGCTTACCAGGGTGGAGCCATGACCAACAAGTCATTTGAAAGTCAGCTTTCAAATATTATCTTTGAACACATCCTCCTCGCCTCTTGGAATACCACCCTTCCTCTCCACTGCAAACATAAAACTCTTCTTTGGGGAATAATCCCTGGGCATGTTGCCCAATCTGGTTTGTCTAGGAGAAGGTGGTGAGCAAAGATGAGTGAAGGGAGTGAATTACATACAGCAAGATAGCTCTAGCCAAGAACGAAACAGTGAGGACGCCCACTGCTCCTGGAAACCACACTGCAATCTCTACAGCAACTATCGTTGTTGCCTTCTGCCCACCAGAGGGAGGTGACAGAGCTGGCAGGTGCTGTCCCTCGCCCGCCCATTTGGAGCCCTCACCACTCAGATATACCACTGTCCAGTCTCACGTCAGCATAGCTTTTGTGTCGAGCCAAATCACGCTCAAATGACAGTCCGCTGTCACACGACCATCAGGAAGCAGGCTTCTCAAGAAGAGCCTGCAAGTGGCAGTGAGGCTGGCAACAATCATGAGGAGAAACCCTGAAGACAAGATGGAAATACTACATCACTCAGCCACTGGGAAATTCAGACCAGCTGCAGGTTTTGAAATAACAGAGCTGTTGTCAGCCAGGGTGCGACTGAGAATGAGAGGTTTGGATGAGATGAGTGAGTCAGAGAGACAAAGAAGAAAATGTGAAGAGGGTGCCACACAGGCTGAGAAACAAGCCGCTATCTGGAGTGCTTTGTTTTTGAAACATTTTCGCAAGGCCAGAAAGAAGGGGGCTGGGGAGAGAAGAGAATGGCTCAAGTCCTTAAACATTACTTTTGAGGGCTTTTAAGCCTCCTAAGCACCTATGAAACTAAGAGAAGAGTGAGCACAAATCAAGCACCAAAAACACTTCAGAGTAGGGGCTTTCTATTATCATTCTTATTAATCCTAACCATTGAGAAAAGGAGAAAGAAGCAAAGATAGTGATTTAAAGCTAGTTCATCCCAATTGTTCCCGCCCGGCCCTCCCCCTTTGATCGCTGCAAAAGGGAAGAATTGATTAGATAGACCTTCCAAGCACTCTTTCTGCTCGATGTGCAGCTTAACCTTTCTTGAGGGGAGAAGCAGGGCAGGAAAGGACAAGAGTAGGGGCAGGCATTGAAATTTAGCTTGCTTCTGCTCTCTCCATCTAGGCTGATGCCCTGCATTGTAACTCCAGGATACTTCCAGTTCTGGGAAAGTTCCATGCTTTTCCAAAGAAAGCTCTTTCCTCTTCTCCCTCCTCCCCTCTCTATCTCCGCCCACCCATTTCTCTGTGATCAGTCAAGGGGAGAAGAGAAAGACTTTGAATTTTCAATACAGGACAGAGAAGATGGAGAGATAATAAAACAGCAAAATTTAACTGCTTCACCAGAAGTCTTTATTTTATTCTGTTCTAAATGAAAAGATAGGCTTTTTTGAGGCTAAGCCTTATGGATAAGAGTAGTGCTAAGTGCTATTCCTTTTCATTTAAGGTAAACTTTGCCTTGGTTATATGTGAAGACTTACTACACAGAAAAAAAAACAAAACAAAACAAAAACAAAACAAAACAAAACAAAACAAAACAAAAACCCACAACCTTGTCTCAGAACACAGGAGCAAACTACCTGAGGAATCTTAAAAAAAAAAAAAAAAAGGTATGAACTGGGATAAAAGTAAGACTTTGAAATTTTGAGAGGAAAAAAAAGACAAATCTTTATGTGATGCAGAGCAACTACTACACAATTAGCATAACAGTGAAGAAAAGATTGCAAGGATGAAGCGTCCTACTGATCATTTTGGCTATTTGGGAGTCCTTGGGATTGACCAGCCTGTCAGAAAGCTCAAAAGCTTTGTGCCAAATAAGAAAGTTCAGCACCTTTTCAGGCTCATTCTCATTCGTATGGCAGTGAAAAAGAAACACAACATCAGAAGAGACATTATATATTTACGTGTGTAGAGTTATATACATTTTGTATGTTTTCATGTGTACTTTACACATGTATCCCTTTTGATATCCATGACCCTTTAAATCAATGAGGATTAAAAGCTCCCACAAAGTAAATCTTTCATAATTCATGTTCAGTAAGAGTTATGATACAGAAAACACTATTTCTAGGATTTTAATTAAAACAAGTTAAAAAGAAAAAGTTTAAAAGAAAAATGTTTAACCTTCTTAAAATTGTTTAGCATTCCTACAATGTCACTCACATTTTCAAATCTGAACTCCTTTCTCCCTTTTTTTTTCCCATTCTTGAATGGCTGTAAGACAGTCATTTCCAGATATAGCAAATTATATCACAGTTTTTGAAACACAAATTATCTAAATTAGACTTAGGATCCAAGGAAGACAGTCAGTGAGGTCAAATGTTGTGGATAAGACCCTTGGGAAAGGTCACTATATTAATTTCCTTGCATAGTCCAGCCTAAGGAATGAATTCAAATCCCCAGAGGAGAAATCTTAATGCATTCATCTTTAGTATTATCTTATTCCCAGGGTTTTTCGCAAATGTCTCTAGCTATAACTGTTCAAATTGGGATGCCATTGATTCTTGGTTCATCTCTGTCTCTGCTAGTTCTGAATCACGCTTGCAATATCTTTCAGAGAGTAGGCAAGTAGGGAAGAATTAAGTTTGCTCAGTGGGCTACTTTTCCCAAGTTCATACAATTCTGCTCACACGTGACTTTTAGGTTCATGACAAACGCTTTTGAAGAATATGCCATTGTGGGCTCTCCATACATTGTTCTTCCCTTCCTGTCAAACTGACTATTCTCTGAAGAACCCTTCAAGTATTTGTTCTGTACAATTCTTAATAGCATTCACAGACAGCCTTTATAGAGCTACAGCTACAGGCCACCCATCTTGATTCAAGTATTTTAACAATTCCTGAAGATTTCATTTTTGAATGTTTTGAACCTCTTCATTAAAGGTCTCTATTTTATTTTTACTGAAGTATTATATTGAAGAGGAAAATCTGTGTTGAAAAAGAAAATACATATATGTATGTATTTTGAAATAATTTTATCAGCAACTACCAGAATGGTGCCATCATCTATGACCCTTAAAAAAACAGGCTGAACACTGCCAACTAGAAATGCTCACGAAAAAAATTTATTCAGTGTGACAGTGGGGAGGGGTGAGGAGTGAACATACTTGATTTGTGGTAAAGAACTGTCAGCAGAGAACTGCCAGTTAAAAGATGCCCCTCATTTGCAGGCTTCTCGAATTTTGAAGATTATGCAGGGAGAAGTATGGGGGAAAAGCGCCCCTAGGTAGTTTCAGAAAGTTCAGTCAAATGGATGAACAGATCACTGGGATGCTCCAGCTATTATGCTGCAGTCTGGTACATACAATCAGGAAAAAACAGCTTTCTTGCCAGTGGCCGAATTTAACATAAAAATATGCCAAAATGTCTGTGCTCTGCTAACTAGTAGTGCGTAGAATATTTCTGGCTTTGGAGTTTTGGAGTCATAATGCTAAATCATTTGGATTGTACCTTTCACCTTTATATCTCCAGTTTATTTCTTATTCCTTTCATTCTAAATGAGGAAAGGAAACAATTTTGTCACCCCATTGTTAAATAACAGTTTAAAATGAAAATGGGTACCATTTCACCTTCTGAAAGAAGCAGAGAGTACAGTCTTGGCTTATTCAACATGAACCACTTAGTGAAAACATGGGATCAACTGAAAAATGAACCATGAATGGCTGCCTACCTTTCGCCAACATATGGGCTGTGAACTGGCTAAGATTAAAATAAATATACCTCAGGCAACTCAAATGGCATTTGAGACACAAAGTTAGTGCACAGATATCTATTACCTGCCTTCTGAACAATGCTGTCATCTCAATCACATGAAAAACTTCAGTATCTTGTGGGGAGCTTACAAAGGCATCTACTCTAACTTCCAAATTCTCCTTTTCATTCATTCTTTCTAAATTATAGTCAAAAACCAAATTTGCCAGTCAGATAGGAAATTATCACAAAACAAAAAAACTAATATGTCTGAAATTCAAATACAGCTTACCCTGTCAAGTGAAACAGTGCAGTAAAAAGAAATATTTGACAAAGGTCTGTGATGTACATAGTATAGATGGGAACTTTAAAATTATGCCAGATATTATGGGAATTGTAAAAGTTAAAAATAATTAAGAGAATTCAATGTGAAGAGTATTATAACATGAAGAACATTCACCTTTCAATGGTGAAAGGTATTTAAAAAATGTCTCTATCTAGCAAGGAGTAAATAATTTACCTGGTTTCTGAAGAATCAAAATTTTATTGCTCTTGTTGTTTATATAGTGTAATAAGATGGTTCTTCAGATTAGATTTTCATTAAGTCTTTACATCTTTAAAAATAGTTTAAACTTCTCACCTTGAGCATGCAGCATCTTATCACCTGCAGCAAAGTCCTTCAACACCAGCGTTTCACAGGCTACTACAGTATGTCATGTACCAATTTCAGTGTAAACCGTCCTCAGGCTTTCTGGCAACCAGGCATCCCATGAAAACTTCTTGACAGGATCAAAAAAAGATCAAGGGAAAAATATACGTAGGAAACAGGGATATATATCTGGATAACTTTATTAGCTTCTTCAGAAAATCAGTGATTAAACAGTAACGCATTTTAAGAACAGAGCCAAAAGCCAGAGAACTGAAACCATTATGGATTTCTTTTGAAAGCAAGCTGCATTTGAGATTCTTGTGGAAAGAACGCCAGCAAAAGAAACAAACTGCGTTCAAACTTTGGGATATGACACATTAGAATTCCAAAGCAGACACTGATCAGTATTAAGCAATGAGATTTCATTTGCAGATCTCATGTAAAATTAATTTTCATAATTCTCTTAGTTCCTGTCTACATATACATTTTTTTTTCATTATCTGCTTTATTACCATATTTGAATTGCTTCCATTCTAAATCTGGGAGACAAAGATGAGAGGCAGGTATTTTACTACAACTCTAGAAAGCATATTTGAGTATCATCAGGCCACCAGTCTCAAGAACTGAGGCAGAGCTCTCTCTAAAAATGTCACCCTGTAATAAAAGAGGGGACAAAATATTTCATAGAATAATCAATTCAAAATAAATTTCTGTTAAAGTCATGTTGGGATATGACATTTATAGTGCTTCTTATGCAATGAGATTTCCTGTTTAAAGTTCATGATTCAGTTTCTGACACGTTCTTCTAACAGCATGTTTAGAAGCATCAGACTGAAAGATAATGCCATCAGCAGTGACCCATTAACTCCACATCAACAAGAAAACTCAGTGAAGTCACTACTACCAAATATACCTGAGTTTCCTCACTTCTTCCATTTAAGGATCAGCCGACGTCTGACTGCTTAGCTAGCAAGATTTAACAAGATTACAGCCCAAGGAAGTATGGCTGCAGGCTGTTGTCATATTCACTCTAACTCATATTCTTAATGTTTTCTAATCTATCTGTAGGCTCATGATGTGCGAAGAAGAAAACCATACGGATTTTACTTTTCTACCGCCTTCTATAGCTAGAGAAGAAACTGAATCCGTAAAAGGAATTTATGCCACTGCTTCATCAATTTAAGGAGGCAGAAAAAAAAATCACGTATAATCCATATCATATATAGGTTATACGTCTGAGATAGCTGCCTGAAAATGAATTCAAACAGACTGCAAACCTCCCCCACACTGTTCCCTAGGGCTGGCAATGTTTTAGCAACAAGCAATCGAACTTCTAAATATGGGCATGAGCTTGGCTTCATGTTGTCTAGTGCTTTTATTTTCACCTGTTTTTTGAAAGAGGCAGATGAAATGGTACAACTTGGCTTAATGATACTGTTTCCACACATATTTCCACAGTGACAAATTGCAAATGTTTTTGAGACAGGGTACAGGGGCTTCAGCATGTCCTGTGGATGACATGAAGAAAATTTCCTTCCTTGAAGTTGTTTCATATGTCTACAGATTGCTGTTACCTGCTGAAAAATATGGAGAAGAGAAGGACGAGAGGAGATCTAATCAATGTGCACAAATCCCTGAGGTATGATTGCAGGGAGGAGGGGACTAAACTGTTCTTAATAGTGGCTGGTGACAGGACAAGGAGCAGTGGGTACAAATTGAAACCCAGGCAGTTCCATATCCATGTGAGGAAGAACTTCTTTGCTGTGAGGGTGACCGAGCCCTGGAACAGGCTGCCCAGAGAGGCTGTGGAGTCTCCTTCTCTGGAGATCTTCCGAACCCGCCTGGATGCCACCCGGTGCCCCGTGCTCTAGGTAACCCTGCTGGAGCAGGGAGGTTGGACTAGATGATCTCTAGAGGGCCCTTCCAACCTCAACGATTCTGTGATTCTGTGATGATAATTTTTACTTAAATGTTCACATCTCTAGAGGTCCATTCCAACCCTAACGATTCTGTGTGATTCTGTGTGATATTATCCAGTATGTATATTGCAATGAGCTGTCAAAAAAGACTTTTTTTTCTTGAGTATGAGAAAACTCATAGGTCTTCAGAAACGATTCATTTTTCCCTCTTTTCTTGTTTCTGTGAGTGAACGAAGTTCCTAAAATATACACAAAAATCAATGTGACTATCAAAAATATGTGATGGTATAGGATTTGCTCTGACAGCAGAAGATTGAAATGACCGTATGGAAACGATGAGTAGACTGTGACCAGAACTTGAGAAATTTTGTATATAAAGGTTGGTCAGAACAGCAGAAATTTCCCAAAATTCACACAAACTATCCAGTCTCCTTTGGTCCTTAAGCCAAAAAAAAAAAATCATACAGAAATATTTAATGTGATATTCAGGATTTAAAGAAGACAAATGAGGAAAAAAAGGTGTGTATTTGTCATCTTTAAGGTTTCTTCTCTTGATGTGCAACTAAATTATATGAGAAGCAAGACATGCTGGAAGACAGAGTGACAGATCTACTCCTTGTCTCTACTTCAGAATACTTAAATTCTATCCACAAGAATCTGCAATCTCAAAATGTTTTGGCAGAACTATAGCTGTCCACAGTAAAGAGGTGGCATGGAAATAACCTTTCAGAACTACAATGATTAGTTGTACTTGGAAATTCCTGATGAGATATTTCTATTGATAAAATTGCAATTCCTGAGTACTCTCTCTCTCTCCTATTTTTTTTTAATTAAACAAATTAGTCAGTTCAGTCCTATGTAAGTATCCAAAGACATAAAAGATTTTGAAAACTCTATCCCATGTGTGATGTAATTATAGGATGTTTCTTAAGATGAAAAAAAAAAAAAAAAGGAAGCTATACATTCTAGGATGCACAAGTTTCTCTTAAGCTAGCTATATTTCAGATCATTATTCCTGGAACAATTCAGGTCGTTGAGAGAGTCCCCTGACAAGTGGTGGAAGGGTGATCGGAGAAACCTTTGAAACTGGCCAAAGCAGCACAGGAGAAAGGAAGCAGCGTTAGACATTGATTCAACAACGTTCCTTGGCATTATCTGACAGTAGACACCCCTGTGAACCTCAAACAGATTTTGAAAGCATCCTCGGCTGTTTCCTCCAAGTGCTACAACACTTGTTGACATAGCGCACTGCACGTTCTACTTTTCTTTAGAACAAGGTAAATTATATTCAGGACTTTTGCTTTCGTCCTACATGGCTCTGGTAATGAGGACAGGACTAAAGTCAGATTCAGAAATGTCAAGAAAGCCTCATTTCAAAGTCATCTAACACATCTCATAATTTCCAGAAAACAAATATGTGAACTTCCTTCATATTGTTGAGACTCCAAGTAAATAATTTTGCTGTTACAATGACTTGGGAGAGGAGGGGAGGGAAGAGAATGGAGGCATTTAACTATTTCTGAGATACCTGGGAGGGAAAAACACTTGGCTATGCTCTTTTGGCCTACCTTCAAGCTACTGCTTCCTTGGTAACACTCCTAGAAACATTTTCCTATGGCACTTTATTTTTTTGTCTACAGAGAAATATCACAGCCCAACATGCACCGAGAGGCTCTGGAAACCAATATCCCTTAAACACAGTAATCTATGTGGATCAAGAAAAATCATTTCTGCCAGCAACTAATTTATCAACTGCATAAGTGAATGAATATGGAAGTTTTTCCCTATGCAAGCCCTGTGCAAATTAGTTTCTCTTGTCTCCATGCCGTGGCACAGCGCCAGCCCCCTCCAGCTCGATGGCTGCTATTGAGGGCAGGATGGTGATAGCGAGGGAGGACTCTGCTGCCTCGCAGCAGGAGGAGAAGGAGGAGGAGGATTCCTGCCCTCACCAAGCTGCCGCTCTTGCGTTTCCACACACGCTCCGCTGCCGCTCAGCGCCCGCAGGAAGAGATAGGGCATCTGAAGAGGCCGAGGCAAATATTTGATTTGGATGATTATCCTGCAGGTGTCTCATCATGGCCATGGCACTTGGAATTACTAATTATTTTCCATCACTTTATGTACATTTTGCAGTCCATATAGCATGGCGTGGATAATTAGGGTTCAGATCAATGTGACCCTTGACCGCGCTCTGAAGGAGAGCCTGCTCGTGGGGAATACCCAGGCTCGGGGGGAGGAGAAACGCCAGAGGTGATCCTGATAGAGGGCTTCGTTCGTCTCCTTTCCCCGGTCTCTTCTTTCTCTCTAATGGAGTATTACTTTGATAATGATAGCGAAGCCTCTATCGGATTTCCTCAATCCGTTTCAGTACGGCTTGCACCCACATGTGGCTAGCCTCATTGGCTCCTCTGGCTATGCACAAAAACCAGGTGCCAGCACAGGCTTTTTCTTTTTTTTTTTTTTTTAATCTATTAACAATATTTGATACAACTCCCTAAGTAAGAAGTATTGCTTAATTGTCTGCATACTTTGTCTGAGATAGATGGTATCACTCAAAGCTTAGCCGGCCCCTTTGGAAAGGTCAAACAGGAGGCAATTTTGCCCACACATAATGAAAATAATTTTTCCTTACAATATCCCCCACCACAACTCTTTTCCTGCTAGAGGATACTGAAACGGATAAATATCTTAAAAAATAATAACCTTGTGGTATTCAAACAGCTTACCGTGTTTTATCTATTGGACTGGCTTTTACACTAACATAGAACATTTTGTTTTGTTTGCTTATGGGATGTCTGTCTACAAATGCTGGTGAAAGAGCAAGTTGTTGGCATTTCCTCTATTTATAAAGTGAAATTAATTTCAAATTACAGAGGCAAATTCTGTGAAATCAGTGTTCTCAATTAGAAAATGTATAATTTTTAAATTTTTGCTAGGGTTCTTAGTTATTCCACTGAATAGGGATTGGAAAAAAAAGTTTCACTTTGACCAAAATTAAAACAATTTTTTCTATTAATTGCTGACATCTTCTAGGTACCGCTCCATTGTAGGAAGTCTTTCATATTCTGTTTTACTCAGAACAAAACTAGTCTTGAGATACTGGGTATTCCCCATAGGAAGGAAATCTTGGGGTTTTTTAGGTGCTTCTAGAAATTACATTTGGAAGAATGCGCTATTGTTCATATTTCTACATGTTTCCACATTTGAATTTTACAGGCAGAAACAGGCAGAAAGTTCTGTAAGAACAGTGACATATTGTGTGATTATGCCTATACATATAATTAAGTAGTTACATTATAGACGTATTACCGCTTGCTAATGTCAGCAACGGAGCCTCCTTGCCAAGGATGGAAAGTGCTTCACTCTAGCAATTAGAAAAAGTACCCTTCGTGACTTGGTATTCAGTCTTTATACAGGCTCCAATCAGATTTTTTGAGCTGTATCTGAGTTACAAGATAACCTGCAGTTTCCCAGCAGCCCATCTATAATCCCAAATTATATGCTTAGACAATCAGGACAGGGAAGTTTGTGTTCATTTTGTCACGCAGTGGCACAGACACGAATACACATCACTCAGGAGTCCTAAGCAGAGGAAAAAACCCGGAAGTTTTGTTCTTTCTGAGACCTACAGTGAGTAACTGGGGTGTTTGGGGCAGGCCCGTCCCTGTTTGCAGGGTGCACGACCCTCTTCCCGCCTCTCACCACTGAAACCTGCAGATCTTCCCTGTGCGCTTCTGGCACCATGGTCAGAGGGACCCCTGAGACCGTGCCTGCTTTGCCTCACTTTCGCTGTATTTCTGGCAGAGGCAACCAAGGATGGATACGGAAAGGTGCAAGTAGTGGAGCCAGCAGCTGTCAGTCTCAATGGAGTCCAGGAGCGCAGAAGGAAATTCCTTTACTGCTACAGAGGTATGGGGAAAGCCAAGTTAGCTACTCAACAGTGCCTCGAGAAGAGGCACCAAGAATACCCATAACTGATCATTCCTGGGACTCAGCCTCCATTTCTCAGCCTGGGCCTCTGATCAAAGATCTCAGAGCCCGGAGGGAAGTAGGAACATCAGAGCGGGGAAATACAGACTTAATGAGCTAACTCGAAGGCACTCTGCTGTAAAAGGCAAGCAACAGTTCAACTTTCTACCCAGACTAGAGCTGGATGTGTAGCAGCTTCTGAAGCCTTGCAAATTTAAGAGCAGCTGCTGGAAACAGTTTAATTTGATGCTAAACAGAAATAATAAGGCTTGCCAGTTGCACAGTTAAAAGGCAGTCAATTCCTTCCTTAAGCACATTTTCGGATGCAACCTAGGTCCATCAGATCTGACTTGAAATGCCACCCAGGATGAAAACATATTTGTTGACAGAGTCACCAAAGGCAATCAATAACAGAAGTCAGCACTAGGAAAGAAAGAGCATGCTGTTATTTGGGATAATCATATCAAACTCAAAAAACAAAATGATGGACATGAATCAGACTCGATTTCATTATTTTAATTGCAGAAAGGTCCAGTTGACTTGCGGACTCCTTTTCCTAGACAGTATATTAATAGATATTACACAACAGACACGCATGTGCTCAGCAGTGACAACCAAGTACAATAAATTCATCAATTTTATCAGCTTTTCACTGGTTTAGAACTGTGCAAATGCTGTGCTCCCAGAACTCGGACACACTCTGCATACCCCACACAGCAGCGGTACAAAGATAAAACCAAGGCTCAGCAGCCCATTCCGACCTGCTGCCAGGCCCCAGGGCAGGGAGTGCTAAATAATGCTACAAAGAGCAGAAATTCAGGAGGCACGGCATCGCTCTGGAGCAACCCCAGTTTTCCCAGGCAGAGGAGGAAAAGCAGCATTTTCCCAGCTGTTGCAGGGAATAAATAACCCTGGCACTTCTCCTGCTCTCCTCCAGCACAGCCGCGGCCGCACAATTTCCTTCCATGCACACCGGGGCGGCCCCAGCTACGTGCGGCCCTCGGGGGCTGCCCTGTCACACTGAGTAGACCTTAACAAATGGCATCTCCGTGAAGGTCCCACTCACAGGGCGATGGCACGAAGGGAAGGCACCCCCGGCCTAGGACAGTTGGGTTTTACCATGCTTGCTTGCTTGCTTGCTCGCTTTCTTTTCTTTCTGCAGTGCACTTGCTCTAGCAAGCCAGCTTGCATTTCTCGAGTACAATATAAGCAATCAATCTTCTGTTTCATTTCCCTCAGCCTAGTGGAGAAATCTCTTGGAATTGCTTTTCTCAAGTCTCCAACTAACAAGGTGGTAATATATACATGTATAAAACCCCCATATATTCTATATATGCATTAAAATGATCTCCTGCACTGGGAGGTGAGACACAGGTAGCAAGACACTGAAGTTAGCAGCACTCTAATGCAGCTGTGCAGAAAGGGGAGCTAGCTGCCAGCCTCACACATTGCTTCTGGTTACCGTAACCGCAGTCCTTCAGTCTCTAAGAGCTGTCCGAATCCTTTAATTGAATATTAGAAATATATACTGCTAACTCCCAGTCTGCATCTGGAAGTGCCGTCTTCATTTATATCAAACAGAACACAGATAAGGGCATTATTTAAAAACTAGGATTTGCTGAAAAGTAAAAATTTACTTTAGATGCATTAGAGAAAACAGTGAAAATCTGAAATCTGCTTTCAATTTGGTAAAATCAGATACAATTTACTACTTTTTACACTTATAATCGGAAGTTTAAAATTATAGAGGTTTTGAAATTTGTATATGCAATGTAATGCTATTAGGAAAAATCACATGACAGGATTTAAAAATCACATCATGGCAGAAATGGATTCAAAAGCACTTTCAGAGGCTGTGAATTGGGCCAACCATGTTTTCTGGTGAGAGAAACCAATTTAAAATAGAAGAAGACGAGGAACAATATAGAACGGGGGAGAGAGACCTCTGTGAAGAGGCAGAATCAGATATTTTAGTTCACAGAGAAGACGAAGTCGGCGGCACACAGGACGGTTTAGGGAAAGTAAATTGTCCGCTCTCATTTAGCAGTGCGCAGGGTGCGAGAAAGGAGAAAGCTGAGAGCCACCAAATTTCAAGCCAGCAGGGAGAGGCCTTTGGTCTGTAATTAATTTGTGGGCTGCATCACTGCAGGAGCTCACCGAGACCGTGGGCTTGGCCGTTGCTGTGACCAGCAGGAACAGCCAGCAGCTCCACGCAGCGTACATGTATTCCTATGAAGAAGCAGGTAGATCTAGGGTGAAAATCTATGTTTTTTTGTTTGTTTCTCCCTTTACATAGCTTGCTTAAAACAGCGCAGCACCCGACCTGTCGCAGAGGGCGGCGCGGGTCCATACGCTCAGGGTGCGTTGCTCCATTTTGGCTCTCACCTCGGGGCGACATCCTGTGCCCCGCAGCGTTGGGTGCCGTGCCGGGCAGCATGGCCCGGCCTGCACGGCACCGAGACCGACCCTGCACGGCCGCCGCAGAGCGGGGCAGCGCCGGGAGCGCGAACCGCGTGGGCTCCGGGCGCGCGCAGCCACGTGCAGCGGGAGCCCAGAGCTCGCGGCACTGCGGCCGCCAACGTGGCAGCCATGTGGAGGACTCGAGCCCACAACACGCAGGGTCCCTTCGCAGGGGCAGCGCTGGGCTCAGGCATTGGGACCGGGCGGTCTCTGCCTCGCCATCTCCTCCGGCCTGGGCTGCCCTGCGGGAGCGGTGACACCTCGTCCCCTTCCCTGCCCCAGCCATGGCCACGAGGAGCCAACATGGACGCACGGGTGGCGGCAGCAGGCAGCACCCTGCAATCAGAGCGCCCCCGCGGAGGGCACGGCCGCAAGCGGAACCCAACTGAGGGCGGGAAATACGTGAAAAGCTAGGCAAAAAGCAGTAGGCCTGGTTACGGTTTGCTGACACGAAACGGCCGCGCGGGCCGGGTGCCTGGGGAGCCGCGGGGGGCCTGCGGGGCTGGCGCCATGCGCCGCTCCTCACCGCGCTGCTCACTGCTCGCACGGATGGGAAGGGCGGCGGAGGAGACGCGGCCCCCCTCCGCCTCGCCCACCTCAATGGCCCCTCCAGCCCCACTGGAGAGGGAATGGCAGGAGGCAGCGCGAGAATGGAGGGGAAGAGCAAAGAGGGCTGTGCAGGCCTAGGGGGAGGATGGCGGCATGCGGGCCCGCAGAGGCACTGGAGGTGACGGCGGGAAGGGAGAAACAGGGCAGGGGAAAGGGAAAAAAACAGGGAAAAAAAAAAAAGAAAAAACACGGGAGTGCAAATCCAAATGTCGATTTGTAGACACAGTGAGGAGAGCCTGCTGGCTGACAGGCTGATTTATTGGATTCTTCCAGTTAATCACTGCCGGCCTGTGGCCAAACGGATCTCCAGCAAAGCTGAAAGGCAGCCGAGGGAAACAGGCTTATAAGCATAAAGCCGCATAATGGTGTTCAATGAAGTGTGAGACTTTTAGTTCAGTCTCAGTGCGCCGGCCGCATCGCCGGAATGTCAAAGAGGGATTGTGGGTGGAAAAATTATGGATTTAAACTGCTCGCTGTAAATGAGGTCAATATGTCTGGTTCATAAACAGTCCGAGCCTATTCCAAGAATGCAGTGAGGGGGAAAATTAGCGTGAAGCCAACACTGTAGACAAACCTCATTGAGATATAATTGCAGCTATAAATACAAGCGAAAAGCTTACCGAGTGCAATAAAATACAGACACGCTTTTTTATCTCCCCCCCCACCCACATATTTCCTTCTTTGAATCTATGCATTTGTTAAGTGTTGTGCATCCATAATGTTCCCCCCCTCCTCCCTCTTCTTTTCCTTGTGACACCCAGTGTTGAAATTAATTGAGTGTTCTTGATCTCCCATTCCATTTTATTCAGGCAAGATTGGAAAAAATCAAAAGAGCACATCTGAAGCATTTTCTTCCCTTTTGCTTTTCTATTTGAATCAGGTTGAAATGTGTTAAAAAAAAAAAAAAAAGGCATTGCGACTTTTTTTTATATCTTAAAAAAAATGCAGTAAAATGTCTTTTTAAACTAATACATCTGTTAGATCATTTGAATCTCAATTTAATGAGGTGACATCAAAGGCAAGTATTGGATCCTATGGAGAGGCTCTTCCACAAGATACCTGGTCTTTGCTCATGAAACATTGACTTTAAATTAATGTGATGTTTCAGATTTTTTTTTTCTCTGAGTCTTTTATTACTGTATTTTGTGTCAGGAGCTCCAAAGGACAGGAGGACAGACCCTGAACGATGTGCCTCACCCAGTTTAAAAACTGATACAGTAATAAATTGAAGTCTAATAGCTATGGTCAGGCTGGTTTTTTCCCCCTAAGCCAATTGATTTAAATGGCAGTAATTTGGCTAGCAAGGCTAGTCCTGTTTAAATTAAACCCATTAATATAATAGCACCAGTCTTGAATGAAATCCATCTGTAGCAGAGCCTCCACCGGTCAGTGGTTTAATAACTGTCCAGGGATGTCCTGAAAACACCCACATCCGTACAAACAGGAATAACAGATTAAGGCTGGGATCCAGAAAACCTCCTGTTTCGCTAGGGAAAAGGGAGAAGGAGAAACGCTGTAAAAGGAAGAAGGAAAACATTTTTTCTTTTAAGGAGGACAGGCATGTAAGTTGCTAATGGAAACAGGTCTGTTATAATCAGTTTGGGGAAAAAACACCTTTATTTTTCCCACAGAACCACTATATGCAAGTTATTTCTCCTGTTCCTGTCTGCACATTTTCGCAGACTCCTATCCCTATCTAATATCCCATAGTAATTTTCAATTCTCTTAAATTTATTGACTTGAGGATCTATACACATGTTGACTAATGTAAAAACTCTTACTTCAGAAAATGTTATACAGAGCATGGGTCCCAAAAAGGACTTCAAAATGCATCTGAGGATTAGCATCCAATATAGAAAGCATATTCTTGGCAGAGGCATTCACAATGAGGTTAGAATTGATCTTTCAACTTCCTTCTCCGTGATTCTTGATTCCCACTGCGGCAGGCAGCTATATATTGCGAGTCAATTTCTTCCTTTGCCTTCTTGGAGGACTATGCGGGATTTTCCTCAGACCTGTTTAATGCTGAGCTTTGCCTGTGGGAGTTTATGTGCGTGTCTTCTGTTCCGAACTCTGAAGAATGTGTCTCTGTGCCTCACCTTTCTGAGACCAACAGCACCTTCAAAGGAGTTCCTCTTTTGGAAGGCATCTTGTAGGTTCCACTAAATTCAAAAGACCAAGTTAATTTTATATTTCGCTTGTTTGTGTCCCACTAATGTCGGTATTGCTGCTTTAAGTTATGATTTGTTGTGTTGGACGTCACTTAGCTTTCAGTATGGTCATTTGCTCCACTGGTCAGTGCAATAGTGTTGAGATGGGCACCTAATAAATATTGGTTTTATTTATTTATTATTTAGCTTTGTGCTTTGCAATAGAATGAATGAGTGCTGTTTTGGATGAAATAACACTGGATGTTTTCTGTATTCTTTTACGTACATAGCTGAAGAATCCAGATCTTAGAACACATTTTTAGTCTTTAATAATTTGCCACAATCCCCTGTCCTCAGCCCCTCCATACACACAGCTAAAGAGAGTTTTTTCATTGCTGTTTATGTGAGACGATCCTCCAGTAATTCTTCTGCCCCATGACCACATGCTCGTCTGAACTAAGAAGAATGAACAGCACATCCTCAGCTTTTATCCTAGACAGGGCTCATAAACTGCCTCAAGTTAAGGTTGTCTGACATTTTCCATTATGAAACCGTGCTTTCAGTTACTTACCACTTTTCTATATTTAACTGAACGGAAAATTTCTGAGTGTCTATGGACAATGCAGTGAAAGATGGTGAGATCTGGCGATGTTTTCCTATTCAAACTCCACTGTGTTTTTAGGAACATAGAGCTGTGCCCTCTTACTTTGTCCAAACCTATGAAGAGGCCTGGGAACAGCCTTAGTCATGTGTGTAAGGTCCTTCTGATTGAATTGAGTTATTGAGTAAGGACAGACTTAAGCTTTGCAAGTGTAAAATGATCGTAGAAACAGCACTTAAAAATACTGTGACTAAGACAGACTGGTTTTGAGGTGTTGAGCAGGCTCGCTCTGTGCCTGCTTTCTTCAACTGGACACAAGCCAAGCTCTGATAATACGTTACCATTGCAACAAGGCCAGCCTAATAAGCTGCACTCTGAGGCAGGATTTATTAGCTTGGCTTCAATCCTGAGCTGACATACTCAAAATATTCCTAGTCAGTTCAGCACATGTCCAACCTTGTATCTTCCAGAAACAGACCGTGTGGACCACCTTCGACTGCTATCTTAAAGACTGCATCTCAATGAATTAGATCAAACAAAAATAAAATCGTTAAATGTAATCTCATCCTAGAATATGCACTCAGATAAATGCTTACTTTATGAGCCATCCACCAGCCTCACAATGCAGGGCTCCCCAGTCAGCTCAGAATTCTTGCCTCGTGCCGCAGAGAGTTCTTAAAGAAATTACCATGCATGGTATCAAGGCAAATATTTTCAATGATATTTCAGCTGAGAAGTTAATGTGACAGAGCTAACTTATTTCCAGATCCTCATAAAAGGGTGTGGTATGTGTGTGTGTGTGAGTTTCGAGAGCCAAAGTAGTTCTCAGCTGGCTCCTGCTCGTATACTTCTGCTCTTTTATATCATTTGCTGATCAGTTCTGACAACTAAATTAGGATTAAGAAATTGAGGGCTTAATAGTCCTTGTAAACACCTTCAGCAAATCACATGTAAATATATACTGCAGTGGTTGCCAAGCAATAATTTCTGGCAGAAACGATGGATGACATTTTTGGATTGAGCCAGGAACTGTACATGACCTCTAACTATAGGTTCCCTTTGTTATGTCCCAAGCTTTGCTTGATTAATTGTAGAAATGTTTAAAGTAATCAGAATGTGATAACTCACAGCAATTGAGGATCAATCTCTCTGTCCCTTTGCAAAAGGCAATACATGAGAACCTGCAAAATTCTTTGGAATTTTGGCTGCATTGCTATTAAAGCTGTATGATCTTGCCAGTCTTTCAATGTAAATACAAATTGATGATATCTATTTATAGAGAATTTTCCCCCTCTTTTTTTCTCTCTCTTTTTTTTTTTAAGTACATTACACTTACAGAAAATAAATGAGATTGTCTGGAAGAGGTATAAATTGTTTTACAACCAAGTGATGCAATCCATTTTGTGATAGACCCTTTCTGCAAAATGTATTATTTATTCTACCTTCTATTTTTTTATTGTGTCTTGGGGACAGGGCAGGCGACAAGTTCCCTTTGGTGCTAGCACAACTCCTTAAATTCAAAAATCCTTTAAAAATCTGCTGTAGTGTAAGGTGCGAGAATTTTCTCAAATTTTGCTTTTTATTCTTTTTATTCCTTGCTGTAAGTACAGACCTTGGTGATTTGAGGGGGATATTGTAAGAACACACAGACATGTCATCTAAAATAAATCTCTCCAAACCGGTGAGGAGAGGAAAACAATTAGTGACCACACATGAACATCCAGGCTACGAAGACATCAAACTTATTCTTTCATTTGACCTCTTTTCTGTTTGTGACTTTCCCAAACCTATGACCAAGGAGGCTTATAATACTGCTTTGAGGAATGTTTTATAAGAAAGATGTAGCCATTTCTCCTTGATGAAAATGTCATCCTGTATTTGCTATTTCCCTGAAATCCTAACTCCCAATATGCATTTCATTTGCAATAATTAAAAAAAAATTGCCAAGAATATTCAGCCATTTAATTTTGAGTAGTGTGGTCCCTCTTTTTTTCTTTAATTTGAAAAATTTCAAGTTAAATTTGTAAATTGTAAGGCTTGTGACTAAAATCCTTGTACATACACAGGACTTACCACAGTGTATATACTGCAGTGCCACATTTACAGACAAGCACACCACAGCATTTGGATCCCATATACATAATCCTGTAAGGCAGCCTATCAAATATCTGCTGTTGTTCAAAAACCTGAAGAAAGTTGGTATTACATAGAGGAACTCCAACAACATTCACTGCAACTCCAAGAACTCAAATGCAGTCCGCATACTCTTCTCCTCAAAGCGAGTTTGGTTCATATGGATAGTATCAGATTGACAGGGAACAAGCACTTTGCCGAGAACAACTGTATTCCTATTCAGAAAGTTTGGTTTAGGTATTAGAAAATCTGCTGTCACACAGGTTTTAATTCACAAGAAGTTACCAGATGAGGAAATGATGAATTCTTTCAAATGTTAGCCAGGATTCTGTTTACCAAAAAATTTAGAGAGAGGGAAAGAAAAGAGAGAGATTCACAATGCTATTGTCATTTTGCTTTCAATTTATCAGTGATTGTGTCATAAAATGAAGTAATATAAATGATAATAATGTGTTGTTATGACTCTGTATGTCATTTGCATTATGTGACATTCTGAATTTTTCAGTTCCAGTGTTTAGAACAGAAAGTGTTGTCTTTGTTCATGTATTGGCAAGCACCTGCTGGCTGAGTTCCTTGTGAGAACACATCTTTTGGCTTATCTTCAGTTAAAATTATTTAGTCATGTATTAGAAATCCTTCATGCCCTTGTATATTGTATATTGATAAATACATATAGATATGAACCGTCCTTTTAGACCTGTCCATGAACGTATTGTATAAGTTTGCATGTTATGTACTTGAAGGCCTATAGAAGAGTCAATACTGCGCACATTAATATATTCTGTATTGTGTGTGTTCATAAATATAGGGTTTCTGATGGTGCAAAGGACAGCATACTTCATTTTCATGAGTTAGGAATGACTGCATAACTCACAGGTGGCAGAGCAAAGCAAAACCACTAATGGATTCTGTACAGTCATCCCTACTGGATGAAAATAAAAATCCATTACACTGACCACCATCACATATTATATTTATACCATTGCAGAGATGTTTGTCCAGAGTGACTAAACTTTTTGTTACACTTTGCTAAAGAAATTAATATCATTGAAGAAAAAGAAAAAAGATATATTGCTGGGTTTTATTTCCCTGGAAGGGTCGCTGGACTCTTTCAATGGAAGGGTCTAAATATGTATTTCGTACAAGTAAACAAATACATACACACATTAATAATGTGGTGTTTTTTTCTAGGCCATTTCTGAGAGCTATGGGAATGAGTTCATCTATCCCTTGGATATAATGGAATTTTTGCTCCTTAGATTTATACATCAGAGGTTTTACATCTTTTCTTTCTCTGAGTGTGATTCTGGAGCCTGATAACACATAAAATCACCTGAAGCAGAATAAGGCCTTTGTCCCTGATTTAGCAAGAGGGGCTCTCTGAAGCTGCTTATTTTATGGGAAGTTACCATTCTTCCCACTCTTAGGACAATGAAAAGGAACAGCAGTAATTAAGGCTGAGAAAAATACAGCTGCTGGAGGTAGATCTGCGTGTCATTGCTAGCAGCCAATGGTTGTGAATACAGTGGCAATCAAGACAAGTGATCAAAATCCTCTCTAAGCAACACTATTGAATAGGAATATGCAATAAGCTACATACAGAAATACATGAAAAAATTAAGGTGCATCACAACAGATCTCTATTATCTTTGAGATTTAGCCATTGACCTCTTAAATTGACTGCCCTACTACACACAGCAGCATCAGTGCAAAAATGAAGCTCCTTTTCTCTCTCTAAAATCTACAACCATATCTGATCATATTGTAATAGCCTGATTTTTGTCTTTTAAACACAGTGCTTAATTTGTCATAGTGCTAGTAACCATTCCCAGAAGTGTGCCATGAAGTATGGTTGGTCTGACTTTAATAGATTTTCCTTTGGAGAATGTGTGTAGTTTCTCAACCAAGCTTTGGTGAAAATTTTACACTTAAAAGGAGCCTGAGGATAAGTAATCAGGTGGGACAGAAGCCCCAGTTCAGTTCAAAGAAGCCAAAGTGTGATTTTTACCATGTTACTTTTTGCTTTTGAAATGTGAGTAGACCAATAAAGAAGACAGCTGTCAGAAACATCCTGTTTTAATGCTGTCCTCAAAAAACATTTTCTTTAAGTTACAACCATGTGTTAAATTTAGATACCTAAGTAGCCAAAAAGTGCAAATGGGGTCTTAAAAGCCAAAAAGAGGGACAGCATTTTATACCAGGAGACACAGCCAGAATTTCAGAATCCTACCAGGACAGCATATCCCACAGCAGCTAATGTGTCATCACCAGCTCTCTCAGATCGAACTATCACTTTGATAAAACTGCTCTCAAATTGCTCTCCGTTAGTCCTGCATGGATACCTTCCAGCAGGGTGGAAGACTGCATAGACCTCTCTCTTTTTAAGTCACCTGCTTTCACTTACGCTTGAATGCTGTGGTGCCCATAACTGCATTGACCTCAGTGAGTTGCCTAATATTTACATCAAGATAAATGAGAACAAAGCATCTTTAGTTTTGCAGGAGACTACTGGATAATATAAAGGAAATATTTATAACTCACACAGAACAATAAGGCTGAATACAACCTGTGTACTAGTTGGCTTACGAGCATGGGAAAGGACAGAGTGCTGCTATGTATATATTTTTTTATTTTGCTGTTTGAAAAGGACAGTCTAACTATATGCAATCCTGTGTCTCACTTATGTAGGAAACATGATTTGTAATGTGTTTACATGATTTATATTTGCCAACTATTATGTATAACAAAAAATGGAAGGTTGTATAGAGATATATATGGACAACTCTTGAACAGCTCTGGTATAGTTCATAAAGCACAAAACAAATGTTCTGAGAATGGTGGCAACACTTGTAGTGAGGTTTTTTTAAGCAATATCTGAGTAATGTTGCAAGTAAAGTTCTTGCTCCAGCATTGCTTTGACCCTGCAGGGCCTCCGTGACATGGATGAGCTGGTTTCCTGGATTCTCTTTTGCCAGAAACTGGAAGTAACTTCCAATATTTCAGAATATTTGTTCAAGAAAACAAAATTTTAGCATACCCTTTATTTATCCTTTTCCTCCTACATCTTTTCTTTGGACCGTCTTTTTTTTTCTTTTTCTTTTTTTTTCTTTTTTTTTTTTTTTTTTTNACTGGTTTAATAAAATTGGTCTTCTTCTTTCTACTAAAAGTTTACCTGCGAGAGCCCCGAACATAATAAAATCAGATTATGAAAGCAATCATATTTACTTGTAATAAATCAAATCTTGCAGACATCAGTTAAGTCTCCCTTACTGCACTGGGACAATATCGCACATGCATACATCAATACCTGAGGTGTCAGAAGTATATTTCATAAGTTCAGAAAAATTGCATACACACTTGCAGCACCATTATGAGCAGTGAATTTGTAATGTGAACATTATGATGTATAAAGTGGCTTTGTTCCTACATTTAATAAGCACCACATGTCAAGCCCACAAACATAATGGAATTTGCTGGTGATTTCTTACCATTAGATGTAGGTTATTGTTTTCAGGAAGAGAACTTTTCCACACTTTATCAACAGTATCCAATTTTAAGCAGCCATCTTCTTTCTCTCCACTGAATGCAGCAGATTCTTTAAATTAGTGAAATAAAATAAAAAGCCAGCCAGTGGGATGCTCTGCTAAGTTGAACAGAAGTGAACACAATTCCAGTCACAAGGAAAATGTGTCCTTTGGACCATACCAGCAGAATATCTGTGATTATTATTCAGCTACTGGTTAGGGTACCAGAGGATTTTTAAAAAATCCATACATAACCCCAAAAGAATGGGATGTGGAAAAATATTTTTCCTATGTTGCTTTTTAGGCCGGTGTGCTAGGACACTGGGACAATGCACTAGGCCAGTGTAAGCACTGTGATGCCTTTCTCTCTCTGACACACACAACAAACACACACACACACACACACACACACACACACGGAGAACAGTATTTTCAGTTGTTTTCTTACCCAGTGGTGTCCGTTAGCACATCACAGATATTTTCTGCCTAGTAAATAAATAAATGGTAGAAAGGAGGGACAAGTTGTTTCTTTTTCTTTTAGAAATTGATAAAATGAGAAATAACAGACTGTAAGTTGCTGTCACTGGTGAGTCATGAAGCGCTCAGCAGCTAAATGTCCATAAGGCTACTGCAGCTCAGTAATGGCAAAGCAGCTTTGAGAAGCTTAAGGCTCACAACAGGAAAAGCAAGCCAGGAATGCTGGAGAGGGATTGCTGTAGCCAAACCATCCTGAGAGCTGGATGATCCAAGAGCTACCTTAGGCATTTTCTATCAGTAAATGAGTCCATGGAAGAGAAAGAAAACCTGCGTAAGTGATTTGTGACATACTATGTATTTCCTATACAGAGCTATCATTCCTGAGGCTCAGGAGTTTTGCTAGCTCAGGCAAGTGTAATTTCTGGTGATTTATGTGTCTTTTAATGCTAAGTATGGTCTAGTCCATGGAATAAAGAAATGGAACGTATGTCCAGATTGATAGGTATTTTACTTTTATATCTGCACTATTTACACATGCATTACACATGCATTACACATGCATTAAAAGTTTCCCTGTTGATACTTAGAATAAATATACTAGAGTCCAGATCAGAAATTCCAATGAAGAAACATTTGTAATTTATGTTTCTTTTTAACAATTTGTACTAAGTGTTATTTCTTTGGATCAAGATAATCTCTGGCTATGTTTTTGTGGTGTCCTGGACTGAAGGACACCACCAGCTGCCTTTGGGTGAAAGCTTTTGACATTCTTCCAGTAAATAATAAAAACAAAATAGAGACACTGTGTTTACTAGTTAGATGAGACAATCCTCTACTCCACAGTCATTTTACTTTGCCTTCTACAGTGCAAACCAGTGAAAACTGGGGATCTCAAAGCACTTTACCAAATTAAGTAGCCCTCACTAAGCATTTCTCAGAGAAGTCATTAAATTTTTTCAAATTACAGATAGATCAAGGTCGAGCAACTTCCTGATTATTACAGAAGGAGACAAGAGCAGAGCAAGGAATGAAATGTTGGAGCTCAGTCTTTTTTATGTGCATTTTCTGAGTTACACAGTTTTTTCTGGAGCTATGGCAGATGTAGTTATCCCTATTTTTATTCCTGTATTTTGAAATGCTAAACAAAATTAAATTACTATGATTTTGCCTGTGTATTATTTGCCTTAGTCGATTTGAGCAGGAGACCTGATGCTTCCCTCTTCTACAGTTCAAGCAATCAGTCATATCTTAGCATTTTGCACCACTCTCCTATGTGCTCATATTACATAAAGGCAGGTAATGGAGGATTAAGTCCTTAAAGTAGCATCTATTGAAGGCCAGAAGTATTGATCTTTTGTTAAATATCCACAATATCTCATTCTCTTCTCTTCACAGTCTTTTCCCTTCTCCATGCATGTTCATAGTCATTCTGATAGCAGATGTCTTCAGCCTGATTGATATAGTCCAAAGCATTAAATCCAGATGTTCCTGGAATTTTCTTCCTGCTTCCCGTCAAAATTTGTCTAGACTGCAAATGGAAAGCCTGCCTGAAGCCTATGCAGAGATAGGCACCTATTGCTGGTTTAACATGGCTAATTTGTATGGCAGTTGCACTGGCAAGATTGACTTGGTGTGCTGGCACCACTAAGTTGATTGGATTCTTGACTGCCTCCTCCGACAGCTGTTGTACAGCCAAGGCCTCACTTATGGATGTGAAATATAGAAGACAATTAGGTTAGGGCTAGAATTACAGATTTTAGAGTCATGCTGTGGAATGCCCTGCAGACTTGGTTGCAGAGATTGGGTCCCAGGTAGAGGCAAACCACTCGTGAGTGTGACTGGATGAGAGGCTGAATAATTGAATAGAAATAAAGAAGCAAAGGAGCTGCTCTCAGAAGAGGACTACCCTCATTTTAGCAGCTGTCACACGTTCTGCTGAAACTGTTTTTTTGATACCTCACACATGAAGTTAATTGTCAATGCAGCATAGAGTCTAGAAAGGTACAATTCCACACAAAAATGATGAACTCACATGTGATGCATGAAATAAACATTCTTTCAAATAAATTCTTCTTCTTAATTATAGGTAGTACAATGACATTAACACATCTCAAAGAAGAGTGATTATCTGCTAGCTTCACTGCTAGCATCTGCACTTCAGTGCACCATTAGAAATATTTTACTGGGAAGAAGGTAAATTACACTATTTGAATATCATGCTGGTGGACATCTTGAATATTAAACTGTGAAATCAACTTTCCTTGAACTACAAATTTAGAAGTCTTTAAAATATACATGTAAAAAATCTGTGAAGACTCTAATTCTACTAACTGCCAAGAACTTTTAATATTTACTAAATTAAAAGGAGATAGAGCATCCGGGCCCTATATTTTTGCTGACCTGAAAGTGGGAAAGATTCTGCACAGTATACTATTAGCAAGTCTTGGAAGTGATATTTAAAATTATCTTAATAAGGCCATCTATACCATTGTAAACTTTATTCAACATCACAACTTATTCTGAAGCAGGTTTGTTCTGTAATGCTTGTGTGGTTCCCAGCAGAGCTCATAAGATCAAATTTAATCAGTAAAGGTTCATATTGCCAGTGACTTCTTTTGTTTTTGTTTCCATTCTCCATATGAAATTGCCTATGGGTATTTGCAGCTCTGTTCTATAACAATATCTTTGTTCTCACTGACATTAAAGTAATTCGTTATTTAAAAGATTCAGCAAACTCTGTTCCTAGAAAGACACCATAAAGACTAGTTGCTTTGTTTCAAGATAGACCTAAGTTTCACAGACATTTGGGAGATGATAATACCTGTCAGCCCCTACTCTCTGTCGACTGCCCAGCTGCTTTTCCAGCCACCTTTTCCCTTTCCAGTGCCGTTTCTAGAGCACTGACGTGGTATTTGTACATGTACATATACATGTATAAGGAGAGAAAACCTGGTTACAATTGAACCCCACAAGAACATGTCTGGTGGCTGACTGGTCACTTCCTCAGGTTGAACCACCATTTGAAAATGTTGGGAAATTATTAAAAAGGTATGACCAATACAAGGAGGAAAATTCTACCAAAATTGCCATTGTCACTCACAGAACTGCTGGGAAACTATGCATAAAAGTGATATATAACTACCTAAACCACTAAAACATAAAAGCACAGGCCCTTTTCATTTCCATGACCCTGGTAAATGTGACAAGTCTGAGCACTCCACAAGTGGCTCTGTTTTGCAGCGCATGACACATCATATCTCTAGCATTTTAAAAGACAAAAACATATAGACTCTCCTAAATGAATAATAGCCTAAATATCTTTAATATAATATTGTAAATATCTAAAGACTTAAGTTCCTTGATTCATAAATACTGATAGGTTCTTAGCATACCTGTGAAGTAGGATACAATTTTTAGAATTTTTTTTTAATGTAAAGATACAGACATTAGAAGGCATAAATTCCACTGAGATATATTTAAAAATAAATGTCATAATTCTTAAGAAAAATCATGTACAGGAGTTTTAAAAGTTTTTTTTAATCTACATTTTTATTTTCATACCTTGTTTATGCTCTGATTTAATTAGTTCAAAATCTTAAAAGAGTACAGAAGTTGTTGTTCTTATTACTATATTGATTTTACAAATGAAAAATCAAGATACATGGAGAGTGAAGGCAAAATGATCAAAGTGCCCATCAGAATAGTGTGACCAGCTTGAAATAGAGAGACATGCTTTTCCAGAGTATACATCTTTTTCAAAATACAGGTTCTATTGATTTCAGTTGCAGATGTGAGTGCTCAGCATTTCTACAAATCAAGCCTTAGGAATCTTAAATTAGTATCAGAAAACGAGGAACATACTCGATTAACCCCCTGGGGGAAACTCTGATTTAAAAGTCTTGCCCCAGAACACATACAAACTTAGTGGGAAAAGTGTAGAATAAGCTTTCCCTGAAGGACATTCATCTGTCTCTACAAGACTGTCTTTTCTTTTTTTTTCAACGCTTGCCTCATTCTTCTTCCAGATATAAATCATTTCTTATATAAAACCTTGACTCTTCCTCAAAAGCTGTAATGAATGAGGTACAGGTCCTTTGGCGAGGAAAAAAGTGTTTTAAAGGTCTGTAGCTAACTTTTGTTCTGGCATTTGCATACTTTGTTTTGCAACTTCAGTAAAATTAAAATAAAATAAAATAAAATAAAATAAAATAAAATAAAATAAAATAAAATAAAATAAAATAAAATAAAATAAAATAAAATAAAATAAAATAGTGGGAAACACCACTTCTATGTGGTGAGACATCACATTATCTTCCTAAATGGCCATCCTCAGGATATTAACTAAAAAGATAATTTAGTTTTCATGTCTACCCTTCAAATTTTCATATATTGGCCTTGTTAGTATGATTCCAGGATATCTATCAGAAAATCATATGATTCATTCTTTCATCATTTCTGTAGACTAAAAATTGCATATATATGTATATATATGTGTATGTGTATCTATATAGTATATTTTGCTTCAGAGGGCTTTTGTACAGACTACCAGAAACAAGATCAATGTAGATTACTACACTCTTAGAGGAAGGAACAGCACTGAAGGTTGCAGTGATCCTTCGTATCTCATCAGTGCTCCACAGGGGAAAAATGTTATATAATAAAAGATTTAAAACTATATCAAAATATATTTGCCTCCATTTATTCTGAAAGTGAGAAACTAAAATTTCCCTCTCTGTGAGCACATCATTTTAAATTATGTTGTTTCAATATTCTTTTGAAAAACAATAAAAATACAGTTCCCCCCAAATTCATGCTATGTAACTAACACAGTCCCTCCCATAAAATATTTTGGTCTTCAGCATGGAATTCTGCTACTTAAAGTAATCAGATGGGCAGAGTAAGGAAGGTTAGCTGGTTACCAAAGATGAGGAAACAAAAGTTGACCTTGTGATTCAAGAGCATGAGCATAGAGGACATACAGAAAATGACTGACATCAAAGATGCTATTAACAGTTTCATTTTGATTAGCGGAGAGGTCACCAGTAAGAAGGATGCTGTAAAAACAGTTGGGACAGGAAATAATAAAATATCTGATGAGAGTCCTGTCACAGTAAGGGAAGAAAGGCTGGATACAAATAAAACCGTGCAACAAGGGAAAATAGGCTAGTCTACATGCAGAAAAACTACACCTATTCCGAACCAAACAAAGTCAGTCAAAAATATGATAAGAAGGAAGTAGATATCTGGAAGCACTTTATGTCAATTAAGACTAAAAAGTCTTCAGAACTAATTGTTCAAAATTTTTACAACAGCTGACAAGATACAGGACTGCATAAGCACTTAAAAGCACTGGAACTACCACTAGACACTGGAGAGCATCCTAACACATTGGTGGCCTTAAGATGTGCAGTGTCACATAGTAGATGAAAGTAAGCTTACCAAAGACCAGGAAAGGCAAAATTGCTGCATTTAAGAATACAGGACTTTTATTCATTTATTTCACAATGAGGTGAGTAATTTGACTAGCTTTGAGATTATTTTGTCTGAAAGCAGTCTTCTAATTTATCTCTGTTAATTTACTGAGGATCATATAAGTTGCTCTAGCTTTTCACCTCCATATTAGCAAAACTGATCCAATATGACCACTCAATAAAAGAATGCAATTTGTATGTTTCTCTCAACAGTGTGCTAAAGTTTAGCCAGGCTATTCTCACAGATTATTTCTGTTCAGCAGAAAAAAAAAGCTAAAGTGAACATAATAAGTAGTCATGTCAACATAACAGCATTACCTCATGGTTCTGTCTAGAGGTCTGTTAAGAAGACGCCAGTCTCTGTCATCCTGCTTTTGTCATTCTTGGTATTATTCTAAAATTTGGTGCACTAAAGAGCCACAGAGGTATTTTTTTCCAGAGATCAGGTTTATCAGTGCAGAATATTGTGTTCACCGTAGCACATTTGTTACTTAGCTCTTCTGAAATACAAGAGCAGAGACAGAAAAATGAACTTCTCCACCTGACTTATGTTTTCTCCAAAATTCCTTCCTTTTTCTCCCTTAAGCAGCAAAGTTCTTTCCAAAGTGTTCTGCGCTCAGTCATAACTATTCACATTTTGATCAAAGGGTTAGGATTTTTTCCAGTTTACAATAAGATGAGATGCAGAGAAAGCCATGCAGGAAGGCAGACGGTAAGAGAGGGTCGTTAGGGCGTATTATACAAGACGACCAAAGCTGTGAATTCTTTTTTATTTTTTTTCTTTAAGAAACCTTATAGTAAACCAAATATCATTGTTGTGTATATGATCACTATTAATAATGAAGACTAACTGAATTTAAAAGGGTACTTTCATGCCTACTGAGCAGTGTTGTATGTCAAAAAATCCTTCATCTTAATCTGTTTACCTCTCAATGTCCTCATAAACCACATTCATAGTGATTCAGACGTGGTTATGCAGGTTTAGCAGGTCACAAGATATTTTTAATACATCAAATAAGATGAAGAAATAGCGGAATCTTTAGAAATTCCCCAAGTGTTGCTTTGAGATGAAAGGACACATCACCCTACATGACACTGTCTTGCACCAGGTAAGTGAATAGTGGGTTTCTGTTTCTACTCTAAACTTTTGATACTCAGGATAATTCAACCGTATTGTAATTGTTTCAGCAGGTATGAATAAAGTTTCATCTAATCTCTGGGTAAGAAACAAACGGAGGTGGAGTGTCATGTTGGAAGACTAAGAGGGAGTTAAGAGATGTCATTTTTCTTGTGCTTCAATAGTCTTTAAGTACACTGGAAATTAATGTAACTACTGTGCAGCAGCCTGACAGTCCTGCTGTGAAAAGGGATGCCTCTACAGCACAATATACCAGAAAAGTACCTCTGCTAGTATGCTGCTACTTTTGCAGCATGATCAGTGGAAATACTAATAAAAACTACCTGAGGACTGAGCTATTAAATTTCTTACAGTCTGTCCTACATCACTTATTTTTTTTAAGAGAGACAAGTGGACAGCTAGTGAATTTCAAGTCATTTTAATTCATCTTGCATTAATAAATAAATAGATTTTTTATTGCTCTAGTGCACATCATTGGCTAGAATAGTGACAACAGTATTAGAACTGGGTGATCACTGACTCTTGAATCAATTTATTTTATATTCTTGTCAATGGAAGATAATATCAAAGTTCTGGCTTAGATACTCATTTAGATACTTAGATGCTCACAGTGTCATCACAAAATCATCACAAAAAATTTACAGCCTGGGCACTTTAAGATTTTTCCTATCCTGCAGGACAAATTCTGTTGCACAATGTCATTTTCATATGAAATAAGCAAATCAGTGAAACATTCATTCCTTTAGGCATATACAAATTTTAGAGTAAAAAATACAAGCTTACAAACCAAAACGTTGTTTAACAGAACTCACACCTTTTTCTCATTAATATAAATTAACACTGTTCAGAGGTGAAATACATAAAGCTGTATGAACCAGTGGTCTGTGTCATTAAGGCAATCAGGATGAAAATACTGCAGGTAAAGAGAATTGGTGCATGTACTTACAGTGTAGATGGTGTGAGTGGATTTGTCTCTGAGTCCTAGCTGGGATGGATTGTTGTAATTCCTGGAATGTGGTGCTAAAAACTGAAAAGAGTTACTGGACTGGACAGGGAGAAATTCAGGACTTTTGCTCAGGCATGCATACGTGGGCACAATAAGAGCAGAAATTTAAGGCTTCCCACTCTAATCATCTACATGGCAAATGCAACTTAAATTGCAGTGCTGAGTGCGAGCTTGAGCACAGGGTAGCTACAGGCGCCAATGAAGTATACCAGCACCCAGACCTCAAGATCCTCAAGATCCAGCGCTCTTGAGATAGACCCAGGCCTTTCATGCAGAAGACGTGTATGGAAATATCTTGGGAAGCTGCTCCTTACTTCCTCCCAGATGTTGTTACCTAGTTACTAACAGTGCAGGTGCTTCCAGGCCAGTGCAGAGCAAGGGGCACAGGTTGGCCCCTGGGGCAGCTCTGCCAGACCTCGAGGGCAGATCAATACCGTAAGTGTATTACCAAGACGTTCTCTGGGTGCTCTGTGAGGGACACACGTCCAGGAAGCACTGAACTCCAGGAAATTTCTGAGAGAAAAAATTGATTCTCACCACCAGGAACAAGTTTCTGTTGTGCAGGATCAGCAATGTCTAGCTCGAGGCACTGACTACCAACAGCTCAGAGCAAACTGTCACCATCCATCACCTGCCAGGGTGTCAGAGCAGTTCATACATTCCGATCTGCGGCCTTGTCCATCAGTGCTGATTGCCTGTTCATGGAGATATGCAGTCATTGCTGACCAGCTGCTTCAAGCTACAGCCACGTATGGCACAGGCAATCACAGTGAAGCAACAGTTATTACTGACACCGCGACTGCATGGGTATTTACAGAGCAGCTATGAATTTACCATAAAGCCGTACCTAATTACCGTGAGTCAACATAGCTATAGCATTCCTGTTCCTCTCCAGGGTCTGCCCCATTACAGAGTGACAGAGAGTCTCCACTAGCTGTCTGTGGTGGAGATGTTCATCTACTGTGGGGAGGTGAGATGACCCAAGCACCTCCTGAGTGCAGTAATTAGCCTGGGGCCCACATCTGATGATTTACTTGTTCAAACAGCTCCCTGAAAGGAAAAAAAAAAAAGTTATAAAGGCCAAAGCCTGTGATGTTTTAGTAGTCAAGGCTGGTTGCCACAAAGAGTTTGGAAGCACAAAGATACCAACTTTGAGTGTACCTGTTGGTGACCATATCCTTGTCTCAACTGCACTGAGAATGTCTGCCCAGACAGTATTTAGTATTTCATTGTAATCTTCAACTATTCATAAGCTGAACTCAATTTTTTTTAGCAAATTCTTCTTTATAATTAATAACCTTCAGTACACCTGACACTTTCAGCAAATACCTCAAAGAGAGAAAATATCATTCCCATACCTGGTAAAAGATTCAGGGTTGCAACCCTAATTTAAACAAAATCCTGTTTAAAAGTTCCTGGAATGCTCATGATCATTATCTTACTGATTTGTTACTAATATTCACTGCTGTCTGTGTTTTAAAGACACACAGAAGTTTGTCTCCGTATGCCCTGGAAAGAATTGCCTTGGTCAAGGCGATGAATGTGCCCCAAAGTCTTCACATAGTACTCTGGTTGGACCTGAGCTCTGCTAAAACTGAACAAGAAAAATGAGTTTCTGTCTTTTTTTGGATGGACAGAGATTATGGTCAAGCTCCTTCTGATAGTCATAAAGAATATGTTTTCTCTAAGTTTTTTGAAGTTAGACTATTGACTTAAATGCTTAAAAGTGAAGAACAAACTTTATCTTCTCTTTCCCTGGGAGGTGCCATAGATACCTAGGACAGTTAATGAATAATTGCCTGTGTATGTGCTCTAATCAAGTCTGGGCCAGTGTCTATGAGATCATCTTCCATTCTTTAGAAGCTCTCAAGTTTTGGTACTTTCTGTCCTAAATTCTTCACAATCTGAAATTCTAAGTTCTTTTTTATTATATACTAGTTTGCAACAGATTTTTTTTTTCTTCCAAGACATGTTTTGAATTAGCTTGTTTATTCATTCCAGTCCTGGCAATAAACTGTGTTTCCCTGTTTCTCTTCCGTGTATGAACATAGTTACAGTGATTCTGATGCAGACAAATAGATTAATGTGATTCCAACATGGTATTCTTAGTGAGGAGGTAACACAAATCTGGATTTTCTATTTTATTTTGTCTTTCTACATATGTAGAGTATAACATCTATATAATAGTCTCACAGACAAGCAGCAAAAATGATGAGTTTGAAGCATATGTTACTTTCTATGTATGTATACATACTGAGTCGTTATGAAAAAATGGGGTAGTGGTGGGCTGAGCTAACCTTTATCACAAAGAAACAAATAAATGCAAAGGTTATGCATTCAGTTTCACACCAGACTTGATCTGTAACACGACAGGGTCAACTGCATATCACTGGGGAGAAAGATCACTGGCATATTCCAAACTGCCAGTTAGGGTTAGGATTTGTTCAGAGGTTTCTGAAAAGTCGTCACTCGTTAGTCAATGGAACCGAGAGCAGGTGAAGCCGCATATCCCAGTGCGCAAACTCAGATCCCAGGTCCTGCTTCGCCTCAGATCACCCAAGGTCTTTGACCTCAGCCGCACCAATCTGGCTGCCTGACCTGTTCATGAGCCTCTTGGCGTTAGGGATACGTACTGGAAAGGAAAGGGATTCCTCAGTCCTCTCTGCTGAAAGCTTTCTAACTCATGAAAGTGAGCATCCATGAGATCACTTTGATTGAGTGGTGTAACCTAGTGGTTGAGAAGTGAAAGGAGAAACAAGTCTCGTTTCTTTCCATATTTAGTTAATTACACAAGTGGAATAGTTCCATTACAAGCAATAGAGAGAAACCTGCCTCAGATGAACAGGAGACTTGTACCTATCTAGGATGTGGAGGCTTGCCCCACAGTTGTCCACATTTTCAATGCTCTCATTATTAGAAACATTATTGATCCTCCTTTATGTATTATCCTCCCAAAATCTACTTCTTACCTTTCAGACAGAGTTTAGTCAAAATTCATAAAAATGATAAATCTTATGCATGAGAATTCTTTTTTTTTCAGTTAAAAAGGTAAAGAATTTCAGTAAAGCATCTCTGATCAGCTTTATTTACTGCAGATATATGAAGCCAGACAAAGTCTCTGCCAATCTCCTTGGCTTTCTGTCTAATGTTCAGATTATACTATGATAAATTAAAAAGGATATATGTACTTTGTAGAATGTCTGAAATGCATCTCTATCAGAAGAATATGAATTGTTTTCAGACTACAGATAATTATTTCAGCATGATTTTTAACTGAAATAAAATATTAGTTTTTTAAAAAAGATATAGATTCAGGAAATTACAGCTAGACCTCAGAAACTCTTTCTTCATGATGACTTTATCACACCGCTTTCAAATATTTTTCCAGGAGAAACAGTGATTTTTCAAATATTTTTGCTGCTCATCCCTTCCCTTTTCTTTCTGTATGTAGTCATGTGCTGCTTTCTCAATTTGTTAGCTGTGAACCATATTGATTGCATTTTTTTAATCTGAAAAAAAAGGAGAAGCCAAGATTCATTTTAGAATACGGAATTTCAAGACTGAAATCAGATCATTGTTATAACAATTTAAGCAGAAAAATCTTTGTGTTTATTAAATCCTATTTTCATGACTTTCACTATACTGTTAAGCAACACAGAAATAATTGTATTATTTCAATCATTTACGTTGTAAAATATTGTCCTCTCCCTTTTACACTGTCTGAACATTCAAATAAATGAGTTTGCACTGAACTGTGCTCACATTGCTTTAACCAAATGCGGAAATACTGAAAATTATTCCAATACATAGATTTCCTCAGAAATCTAGTTCCTGGAATGAAAATAATCCCATTTGTAAAACTAGAATTGTTCAGTAAGACTAGTTTAGTGAGATTTTAAAAACGTTACATAGAAATTTTTATAGTTTCTTCTTCACGAATCAGTTTCTTTACAGAACCTTCTTTAAAATTCAGTTTGCGGTTCTGCTTTTTAATGTCTCTGAGACAGAGAAGGAGCTTAAGCAATCGTCTTTTTTTACTGTTCCATACAGAACTGACAAAAGACAATCCTGTTCTCATTAGAGACAAGCAGGAAATGGAATGTGAGCTTTGAAGAACCCTCTCTTACTTCCCATTCTCTCCCCCTTGCTCTTTTCCCTTTTCTCTTTTCTCTTTCCTTTGCCCTTCCTTTCTTCCTACCTTCTCCCTTTCTCTGGAGAAATTTTAACAAACCTGGACATCATTCTAACAATCTAGAAAGAACTCAGACCAGATTTTCTAGTCTATATGTTCCTACTCTCTGAAAGATGAAATTTAACCCAAATATGCACAGCAACATACACATTCCTCTATCACATCCTGAACACTCAGCATTAGCAGTGTCTGAAGATGTGCTGGATTCCTGTCCCAGCAGGAGCTGGTCAGAGCACTGCCAGCAGTGACCATACAGCTCCTGAGCATCTGTGTGATTCACAAATGCCTATTTGCTGTGCAGTCTGAGCAAACAGGATTAAAAATGAGGAGTGTTTGCCCAGTTTCATTTTTGCTTGTTCTTTATTAGGGCCAGTGGGTACGTTCCATAAGCTAGGAAGTTCTCTTCCCTGGCCAAGGGATGTACTTTTTATGCATAATAAATTCCAAATAACAAACATGTTGTGCCAGTTTGCATGGAGATATGGTTATGAGCAGCAGTTATTCCCATCTTTTGATGACATCTATGAAGACAAAGCATTCACTCACAGCAGGCAAAGATGAGAAGAATCAATAATAATCTTTTGGTGCTTTCTGGGTTTTGACCTGGAAAGGCAAAGTGGATCTATACAATTCTGGGAAGACTGTGCTGTCAGCCTTGTCAAGCGCCACACGGACGCTTCGGCAGCACCCTGTAAGTCTTTTCTGTTCATCCTAGTTCACAGAGAAAAGGAAAAAAAAAAAAAAAAGAGGTAATTTGAACATTTTCCACATTATTTTTCTGACCTCTGTACTGAAGTCAGGAAAGGGGGTAGGATTACAGTGACCTGACAGATTTCTTGTGTTCAGAGATCTTTCCAGAAATTATTTTTCCTAGCACCTGTATGAGGTGAAGTGGCATGAAGAGGCTGTGGGGGTGGAATTTTTATCTTTAAACTTACTAATTTTGCAAAGTGCCTTCAGATTTCCACAGCTTGAAAATATCCTTAAGCAGTAGTAATTTGTAGGCTCTTATCGTTATTTCAGATGAACCTCTTTTCACAACTATTCACATCATTCTGCTTAGAGTAATGAATTAAAAAGGAAGAAAATATTAGCAATTAAAATCACATGTACCATCAAGCTTCTAGTAAAGCAGATAGCTGAGGTAAATTAGACCAACCTCTACCTTAATTTGATAATAGCTACACAAGCCGAAGATTTTTTTTTTTTGCCTTAAAATTCAAAATCAGTATGATAAAAAGGAGGAAGAGAAGACAGCTGCATTATGTTTTCTAAAAGAACCCTAAATAAGCGTGAGATTTTCTTTCAAAATCTAATGATGCACCAACTCCTACTTCTTGATTTTCAAAAGAGCATATTATCCAACAGTTTTGGGAATGTGGCTGCTTATCTTTATGTATAACTGAGGAGAGCACACAAGGAAGAACCTGTTTTTTCTTCTCCCTCAATTCCTGCTTGTTAGGCTACCTCTGCTGACTTCAAATGAAGACTGCCCACGAGTACTGGCATTTCTAATTAATTTTCCTGACCTTTCCCACTCTGTGAATCTGTGGTGCCCCTTTGGCAGTGCCTGAAGTTACATAACGTTGGTCTCTTGAGTTACACTACCTCTGAGCAGTGATCCCTGGTGGCCACCTGTGCCACTGAGCTACCCCCTCAGTGTGAAGTCATGGTGGAGCTGGAGGATCTCAGACTGAAGCTCAGAATCACTCCCCCGACACATCAGTTTTAGAGCAGCATCCCTTTTTGTGGAGATTCCTGCCCTCTTTCCCTCCTAGTTTTTCTGAGCTCGGTGCTGACTGCTGGGCAGATTACTTCTGTGCAACTGTTATTCCAGCTTGCCTCGTGATCACCTAGCCCAGCAATTTCTTGAGCCACATTAGTGATTCCTTTTGAGTTTGGGCTGCACACCATATATTAGCTTTTCTCATGCTGAATTTGGTTCTTCTATATAGCAATTCTTAAGCTTGAGATGCTAAAACACAACAGTTGCCTGAACAGTTTCCCTTAAGGAGCAGCTCCAGCTCTTCATGGGGACAATGAACAAATGCAATGTTAATCTGGGAACCCTATTAACAAGTCTGATTTCAGATGCTTCCTATAGATTATGACTTAGTGCCTATTGAAAAGGCACCCACTATACAGTCACTCCCAGGGGACAGAGTGCTAGCTATAGAAATCACCCCTGCCGCCTAGCCGTCTTAGAGTTGTAGGAGTGTGTCTGTCCAAAAAAGTAAGAGAGAAAGAGCAGAAAAATAAATGTATAAAACTTCTTCTGTGAAAAGACAGAATGAAGACCATCCTATGGAACATATTTGCTATCCACTCTGCCAAAGCAAGATTTTCTCCTGCTATATGGCCACGTTTTCAAAATGTGCTGAACATCAGCAGCCTTGGGACACTTGTCAGTAGATTTTCAAATGATTTATGACCTATTAAATAATTGTCATGTTATAGTCCTATTCTTCCTTTGCTCTATATTGTCCCACAAGAAGAATTTAGCTATGCATTCTGATATCCAAATGCTGTTTTGAAAAAGACTGATATAAATGTATAAAAAAATTCTGCCGTTTCCGCTTTTCTAGGTCAAGATCTGATGTGACTATGTAACTATGTTTCAGATTGTCCTCCCTTAACTGCTGCTCAAGACTTACAAATTTCACTGCACCTGTGGTTTACAAATCTTCTTTAGACAACATGACAAATGCTTAGAGGTCTTCCTTTTGCAGCAAATGAATGAGAATGTACTCCTTTAAGAAGAGCTGCAAAATAAAACATAGCAATATGAGGTAGCACCCACAGCTTTCCGTGCTCAGTAATTTCTACCATCCTATATTTGATAAAAAAAACCTTCCATTTTATATTTCTTGTTTTTAAAAGACTTTTGAAATACAAGTGAAACTTCTGTAGCAGCAGGCTGATATCAGCTGTTGTACAAGGAGCAGATGATGCAATATATATATGTTGAATATTATATATATTTTTTAATCTTTCAATTTGCTCGCTGCCAAGTCTCTTGACACTGTGATATGCTAGGAAATAAGTTTAAAATGTTTAACTTCAGAAATAACCTTCCTCTTGGAAATCTCTTTTAGGGAAAAGCTACACTGAATCTATGGAACAGCTTTGTATATAGAAAGAGAGATTTGTGCCTAAAAAAACCCTTTATTTACTGTGAAGAGTACAGAAGAGATTCCCTACAATTTTTAGAACTTCACACTTCTATATATCCAGCTGAAACACTCACAGTGCCATCAAATGCAATCAATTATTTGCATCTAACCTTTATATTAAAAAATAGAGATTGTAAAATGGAATTTGACCGACTTTTTTTGCAATAAACCCTGTGCCATAAAAATGTCCTTTCTCTAATCAAAATATCACCTGAATGAAGTCATCATGTTTGGCCTGATTGCATTTTTTCTCCATATATGTGCAGCTGCATTTGCCTCTCCATAAATGTCATTTGATTATGAGAAAATAAACAGGGAAGGACTCACAGGGAGTCGGTACAGGGCCTGCTTGTTTACCTGCCGCAGCTTTCCGGGCTGAAGAACAAATGTCATGCAAATGGTGCACCAGCAATGAGCTGCCAATCATCCTGCCTTGGCATTCATGGTGATTTGCTAAATCATTTAAAGAGACATGCTTTACTAAATGAAAAAATATCAGCGGCAAGGGCCTGTGTTTAAACATGGGGCTGAGTTATTATCCCAGTAGGCTGGAATGAAATGAAGACATCTTCCAATTAAAGCTTGCAGATGAACCCAGACAAACCCCCCTTTTTTCATAAAGACAGGCAGATTATGATTGGGAGAGAACAGCGACAGAGGCTTTCATTACAAGCTGATTATGGTGATATAATTCCCAGTGCTGTGTGTCTGCGGGCCCAACTTCACATTTGAAGGTTTTTAATATAATTTCCTTAGGGTGAAATGCTGAAGATTTATTAAACTTTATGAAGGGCTTACAGATCCAATTTAAGAGGACATATCATAGGGCAAAACTGACAGATGATAAAATACATTCAGAGAAAGAAAGAAAGAAAGAAAGAAAGAAAGAAAGAAAGAAAGAAAGAAAGAAAGAAAGAAAGAAAGAAAGAAAGAAAGAAAGAAAGAAAGA